>JAQFVV010007771.1:0-59962 GCA_028023455.1 Epiperipatus broadwayi
ATATATATTGTACCAGTCACATCTTCTTTTGATCAATGAGGATGCACTAGGCCACTGTCGACCTAGAAAATTTAATTTACAGTCGTCCAAAAGTTGATGATAAATGCTATCAGCTAGACCCAAGGAGAGAAAAAGATCTTTAACATTGTTCAGACAATTTAGAAAAGAATACAGAGACAAATGACAGCCAAACCAAGCATGAAAGTTTGACCTAAATTTCTCTATTGGATTTATCAGAGAGTGTACGAGATTAAAATAACATTAAACACCCTGGCAGATAAGTTCATTTTCTCACCTAAAAATTAAAAAGGATTTATAATTTCTTCCTGCTAGCAATTTATAAAAACACATTCCAGTTTTCCTTAGAGATTTAAAATAAAAAAATGATCTTGTATGGAATCAGTGCAGAGCAATATTTTATTACAACTTGACAAGGCAAGTTCAGGATATTATAGGAGTATCATTTGCCTGCAAACACCCATGAATGGCCATGATCAAGACAACCAAGGTTGATTCTGATCAAAGAAAAGATTATGATATTTCATAATCTGAAACATAGGAAAACCAAAATCTCTACTGGCTAGGAAAAGCAGAACAATACACTTGGATAAATCGCTAGCCAAAAAATTTACCATCTGCAGGAAACATAAACCAGGCTTATCTAAATTAATTATAATGAAAAAGATTCAGGTGAGTTAAAAGAAAATTGGGTTAGTAATATAAAAAGAGAAAAAAACATTAAGCATATAAAATATAAACTCGCAATACTCTCTCTGACAAATAAATTTAAAATAAGAAATTTAGCTAACAAGTAATATATTAAATTCAAAAGTATTAATAAATGCACATACATTAATCATGCTGAAATATGCCACTCAAAGTCAGCACTGTTTTGGAGTTGGGCCCTAGATTTATTGGGGACAGTGGAGACATCCAAAGATGAAGGTAATAGCGGACATGGAAGCTGGTCTAAGTAACAACCCACAAAAAGAGAAGGTCATCACATGCATTTCCAAAATGAGTAGAAATAATCTAGAGTTTAAGACTGGAGTAGAAAGACTAAAAACACTAAGCAATGTTTTTCCGACAATTAGGTCACATGCATCAAGGAAGATATGTGTTGATGAATAGAAATGAATACAAAGATAAAATTTACACCCAGACTGGGAAACTGAAATTCAAAAACATTAACGATTTTAAGAAGAAAATTAACTAAGACAACTTTATTTCTGCAATTTTGCATGATAATCATGATAAAGCTATATAGCCAGAGCAGAATATTACTGTATTTATCCTTCCTCTTCAACATCCTCTAGAATGTTTATGAATATAAAATTACATAAATTTGGTGCATTACTGAGGCTTATGTTGAATTTGGAGGAAGCTCACTATTTTAATACAGTGATTTTAGTCAACCAATGGCTAATTGATGCCTTAGGCTTTGGAAGGTATATAATTAATTTGTCATTTGAATTCATTGACAAAATTAAGAAAGCATTCATTGAATTACACTTTAAAATTGCTGCACTTGACTCATTGATCTTTATGGCTCTAATGATAGAAAAGCATCCATTGATATTTTCTGCAATGAATTAAGAAATAAGAACTAATCACTTATATGCATCAAATTCATCATTGACTTCCTCACATGGCTTGATGAGAAAATCTTTGCAGTGTTTGAGGCAAAATGGTTCTGCATGAAGAATGGTCTGCCCATGAGTCTCCCCATGAGTGGGATTATTTCTAGCATCATGCTCAACCACTATGAAAAACAATTATCTCCAAATATTGCAATAACCTACTTAATATGGTCTACACTAGATACATAGATGACATTTTTGTTGGCTCTGGAAAACATAATTGGCAACATTCACAAACCTCTACATTACTTCAAAATTAATTTTGGACATTACATGGGAAAATGAGAAGTGTGATGTCAAATACCTTGACATTCAAATTCAAGGAATCAACTCCATCTTGACTCTAGAATGATAATTAAACCACTGGAAATAAGAGGCCACATCCATCCCAGTTCAAATAAACCACAAGCCCACAAGTTGGCGGCTTTTTCTTCATTTCTTTTTAGAAATCATCAATTATGTAAATTCGAGGTTGACAAGAAAGATAATTTTATGTGATACATGGCAGACCTGTAGAATGTGGGATACAAACACAGACTTATCAATAGAACAGTCAAACAGTTTTACCACAAGCTTAGATTCAACCCAGTTATAGAAAATAAACCTCAGATTCTGCTACCACACATACCTTTTATAGCTAAACATTTAGTTAAAACTTGTTCCAATAACTTTGAAGTAAGTTTTCACTTGCCTCCTACAACCAATAGATTAATCAACAATGCAAAGGACAAAAATTACACCTGAACTAACCCCCAAGTTGTGTACAAGATCACTTGCCCTATTTAATTAATAAATTATTAGTATTATTATTATATGTTCATTATATGACTTCTATGGTATATAAAACCCAGACATATACAATATATCTAGGGAAAAACTCTCTACTTAAGAATCCCTAGTATAATAACTAATGCAATTATCCAGCATATTCATGATCTAGCATTCACATTCAGATGGAGTTTTGAGATTTTCCTTTACAATAACTAAAAAAAAAAACTGATATTTTTGAAAGTAGTTCAATTAAAAATAGTTTAATAGAAATTTACTTGAAAAAAATCATGGATAAAGAAATATTTAGGCTGCATTAAAAAAAAAAAAAAGAATAGTTATGAACATAGCAAGTTTACGAAGGATTGTTTTGGCTCAGACTTAATTGTGATGTAATGTTCTGGTGTAACTTTATGTTTATTGGCACAAAATCTTCATAATGTTTATCACTTCATCAAAGTAAGCATTTTCAACCACCGTTAATTTTAGAAGGGTTTATATTACCATTCTTAGTTTAAAAAATTCACAGTCTATGTTTTTATTTAAAAATAAACTTTCTATTGCGGTTTTAATCAGCTTTCTTTACTTATTTAAAATATAGAGGGGGTTCTCTGCATGTAGAAAATAGCTTCTACCTCTAAAAAGCTTAACAGTTTTGACTTCAAACTGGATTAATTTCAGATTTATGGAATGTATCACGTAATGTTGAAATGTTAAACAAAATAAACTACCCAATGTAAATAAAAAAGAGATTAAGGAATGGTAATAAATCATTTAGTAACAAAGTAAAAAACAAATCGGAAGTAAAGCAATAAAACGTTTTTCTTCTAAGCTTGCTTGCTTAAAAAATTTGATTAACAACTCAAAAAAAAAAAAATCTAAGTGTATTATTTCTTTTAAAATTTTTATAGAACTTAAAATAACTTCCATTTGTGATAATTGTATTAATATGATGTATGGACATTATTTGCATTAAAAACTATCTGCATTTTGTGAAAGCTAAAATTAGATAACACTTGAATGTACACCTAAAAAAATAATACACCATTAATTAATGGTGGCTTTCAATGAGAGATGTCTGTGGAAAATAACTTCTCACTTATTCTCAAAAGTAATTCACAGAACTTTCATACTATTTAAAGTTGGTGATCATAAGATGATTTCTAACAGCAGCCTTAAGCCGATATTTTGATATGTGAGTGTGTATGGTACATAAATTGAAGCTTTGACCTGATTAGTTTAGCGTAGAGTTAAATACTAAAGTTTTTTTCGATTGAAACTCATCACTTTTGATGTTTGAACATCGTACGATTTTCGAAGGTAACAATTTGATTCTTATTTATTTATTGAATCTTTTTATTTATTAATTTATTTTGGACTTTGGCTAGTAATTTAAAAACAATTTGTGTAATGAAACGAAACCATCCCCTGAATGTTTTCCTGAAGATTTGTGATGATGGTATTTAGTTGTATTTATATATTGAACTATTTCCACCATCTAATATAAGAATTAAATATCTTTAGAAAAATTTAACTTTAATTTAAATATTCCAAATACATTCAACTGTTAGTAATGGCACACAGGTTAGTATATGTACAATGTTTTGAGAGGTATTATTCTCCCCTCTTCTTCATGTGTTACTGGCCAGACCAGTGATAGTACTAGCATGGGAATCAAACCTGAACCATTACATTCTTAAAATATTGAATTTTAAGGTAATGTTCTAACCAAATCTCATAGCTTTACCTTAAAATTCAATATTCGAGAATGTAAGTGTCCAGATTCAATCCCCATGCTAGTACTGACACTGGCGCCAGCAACACCTGAAGAAGAGGGGAGAATAATATCTCTCAAAATGTTATGCATATACTAAGCTGTATGCTATTACTAATAGTTGAATGTATTTGGAATATTTAAATAAAGTTAAATTTTTTCTGAAGACATTCAATAATTATATTAGATGATGGAAATAGTCCATTATATAAATACAGCTCTCCTGAATGTTATAATTGATTGCAACTACCCTGTGTTTATGCAGATTAACAATTAGATTGAGTGTGTAATTAAATAGATAGCCAAATTTTGATTATTATTAGTAACCATAATTTGCAATTAAGAAGCAGACTGGTTGATATTTTTTGTAATGATTGCCAGATTTAATTCTAGTTGAAAAAATATAATAGTGATTTTATGCTGCTGTTTATTAACTGTTGAGTTCTTATTTTTTCAGAACACTATTTTTGTATCATACCATTCACATCATTCTTATCAATGATTTTAAAATGCTACCTTAAATATACATATATTCCACATGTTAACCTCACATTAAATTATTATGGAAGACCCTGAACTAAAATAAACATTCCTTTGTGCCTTTGTATTTTGGGTACAGATTTTTGTAAAATTCATTAGATCATAACTGACAACTAATTTTAACATGCCAGTTAATCAAACATCATTTATTTGAATCTTTTAAAACTTAAATAGAATTAAAGTTACTTTTTACAGATTTATGAAACTGATATGGACTTTGACCCAGACATTTGTTATTTTTTATATGTATATTTTTCTATATGTCATAGCATCGGCCGGGATGCAAACCCGCAACAACTATCTGCAATCAACTGCTTTGCAAGGTGGCTGCACTGACCTCTCGGCTAACAACACTTGAGCTATATTTGACACATATGATCATATATCTCAATTTGAAATATAGTGTTAATATGATATATTTCTTTTATTTTGATCAACTGCTTTATATATATATATATATATATATATATATATATATAGCATATATATAAAATATATATATATATATATATATATATATTAGAATTCTGCTGTACACTTTTATTAAATATTGATGAAAAACAATGTCAAGATATGATTGATTGCTTGAAAACAGTTAGCCAAGGTATAATTCCTGCTTATCAATATATTGTTCAAAAACAACCTATCCATTTTAAACTACTAAAACATCACATGATCAACAATTCCACAAGCTGTTAAAACAGTAGCAAACTCTCTATACAATTGCATCACCCAGTGCAAGCTCTAGTAATCAATAGATGCAAGAAGGTTTGTGTGTAAAATCTCTATTTAGAATGCTTACTCATCCAATATCCTCAGACTAATAAACATCACGTGATCACTATTTTTATGCTTGCTCTTAACTGTTATTAAAACAGGCAAAACTCTCTATATGTATTGCCACTTAATGCAAACCAGAGTAATCAATGAATGTCAGAAAATGTGCATAAAATCCCCATCTAGTGATTACTCATTCAACATCCCCAGACTAGTTTCTGGATTGTGACCTTCATCAGTGAGGAGCCTTGGATCTGAGAGCACTGCACCTAGATCTTATGATCTAATGCAACCCTCCAGTAACCACTTTTTATCTTCACTTAACTACAAAACTATGAGACTTAAATTGAAAACACTATAATATTTTAAATCCAAGCTTATCAGCTTATATAGTCATATAGGTCTGAACTTAGTTCAGTACTGATACATTTTGGTGTCGCTGGTTCTTTAATAACCATAGCCACCACTATCCTATTGGGCAGGATTGGCTTATAATGCTATGAGTCCAAGATGAAAACACAATAATGTTTTTAGTTCAATGTCATTTGCTACTATAGTCATATAGATCTGAACCCAATTCAATATCTATACATTATAGGGTCTTTGGTTTTTTAAACCCCCAATCATCATCGATATAAAACCACTAAAATATCATATGATCACCATTTTCTTGCTTGCACAAGCTGTTAAAGCAGTATCAAATTCTCCATACAGCAGTCTCTTATTGATATTTACTTATAAAAATAGAACTATATTAAAAATACTAAGAAATAAATAAATGGATTTAAATTCAATATAGTAGCATTGATGCTAATGGAACTGGAGATAATCTAAACATAAAAAAAAAAAGAAAATCAGTGATCATAATAATTAAATTTGACAGTAAGTTTTCCACAACAAAGTTTATTAATATGTCTTTTTTTTTATGATCTCGAATAATTCCAATATTTAGAAAATGGTTTATACACCAAAGGAGTAAGAAAAAATCTTGATAAATATTGACATGATGAATTCCTAATTATGTTTCTCAAAGATTTTACTCCAGACCATAGGGATGTGGATGATTACTGAAATATATTATTTATTAATTTACCTTTTTGAGAGAAATCAGCAAAGTGCATGTGGTTCTTTTTGAGTAATGCTTCTAGCTTTGTTTCTCTATCTGGCTTAGAATTTTTTGCATCTTTTTTCATATGTCATAGCATCGGCCGGAACGCGAACCGACACCCGTCTGCAACCAACTACTTGCTTGTAAGGCGAGTGCGATGACCTCTCGGCTAACAACACTGCTGTCTATAACAACAATGTAGGAAAGCTCTCCTGATATCAAGTTTATATAAAATGATGGCAAAACATTCTCTATACCTACAAAGTTATAGGCATTACACAGAAAACATGACAACTACTTCATTAATTTAGAAAAAAGTGAATTAATAGCATATTTCAGCAAATTCCACATCTCTGTTATCTGTCTAAAATTCATAAGAACCAAATTTTGTTAAGACCTATTATCAGTTCTAGAAATTCACTAAGTCAAAACTTGTCAAGATTTGCAAGGAAATCAAGTCAGTCATCACGTGACTTAATTAATGTCTGAATATCCTAGTACCTCACTGATGACATCCAGAAGTTAGAAACTGCTCTGGGGATAGGGATATTTGGAAAAGCTTGTTAAGAGCTATTCACACTCATTATATAATTTGTCAAAATTTCTTCTTAAAATTATTAGCTTTTGATATACCAAAGATATTTTAATCAATGGCTGTAAGCACTTAATGAAATTAATGAAGAATACAAAAATAAAAAGGAATTGATATATTAGTAAGCTTTGGTGTGAAAAGTTCATTCACAAATGCATACTATGATGAAATATTGTCTATTGCAAAAAAAAAAAGATTAAATGACAATATCAGTTTATAAACAAGAAAAACTTTCTATTGACACCATAATGAAACTTTAACATTCTGCATAACAGCGTAATTTCAGTTTAGTATGGAATTCTTACAAAAAAAATCAAGGGATGGATGTAAGTTTACCATCTTGAAGCTATAATCATAAATACTATTCTATCTCTATATAAAGCATGGCTTTGTTATGTCAATGATATATTTGTTGTTTGGCCTCAAAGTGAAATATTACAACAAATATTAAATTCACAGCAAAATTAGAACAAGAACAAATATTGACATTTTATAACAATTTTAATTCTTTATGTAATTCTATGATGAGCATTTATTTGCTTCCAAAGAAATACCTTAAATAATAATTAGCTGAGCCATACTTTCAACCTTAAAAGTCATATTCATAACTCTTAAACTCATTCAATGACTGATCCCCTTATTGAAAGAGAATGACTTAATAAAAGATAGTTACTATATAAATTTATTGATTTACACATTCCACTTTAAAGTGATACCAGTCTTTTTGTTTGGCACATAGGTGTTATTAGCAATAAACCTTGTCTCTTTAAATTTTATTTTCCAAACATTGCATTCTGCATATACTATGCTAGTCTTAATTTTATGTGGATATGATCATTGCTTACCTAATTATTATTTAAGGTTTAAATAAATTATTTTTTTTTTGGAAACAAAGAAATGCTTATTCTCGAAATATTGACATTTTTTAATGTTCTTGTGAAAAGACATTTGCAGTTCAAAATCACAACTATAGCTTATAGGAAATCTACATGCACAAGAAAATATCATATATATACCTTCATGACATAAACACAAAATGTGGAATTATACTATCATTATGGAACAAAACAAAAAAAACTTCGTTCAAAAGCACTGACTTGAAAAAATAAGACTTATATAAAACAAAACCTTGTTATCTACCAGCCACCATTAAAAAAGCTCTTAAATAGACAACAAAAAGTGGAATCATGAGAAAAAATAACTATAAGTACTATGGTTTATCATATATATCGGGGATGGTAAACAAAATTAAGAAGATCTGCATGTCAAAACACCTTTTCAAAACCGTAGCTACCTCTACAAAATCTAAATTTAAAATGTTGAAAAATAAAAATTACATCTGCAAAATACTATGTAAATGTTGAAATATATATTCAAGGGAAACCAGCTTCCACAAATGACAAGGGTGGAAAAACAGATGTGTCTAAAGTAATATACCATGGATGTATTAATGAATTTATGTTGGATTAGGAAAAGACGAAAATATTGGGAAGAGGGGAAAAAGTAAAAAAAAAATGTAAAAGTTCCCACATGACAGTAACAAATAGTTCCACAAGTCAATCTATTGTGATAATTCATAATTTTTGGACATTATTATTGCCTTTAAAAAGAATGCAGAAATTAAGAAACTTTCACGATAAGAATACAAAATTTCTACTGACTGTTATTTAAGACTGAATAACCTAATAGAGCACAGCATCAATCTTAAATTCATGCTGCCAATAGTTAGACTAGAAACGTCTGAAGAAATGAGAAAAATAATCATACTCAAAGCATTGTGCCATGTAATAAACTATGTGTTACTACTAACAGTTGAAAGTTTTAAGAAAAGGTTTAAATAAAGTTCGAATTTTTTTAAAGATATTCAACAATTAAAACTAGATGACTGAAATAATCTAACATATAATTACAAGTAAAATGACACCAGTAAAACCTTTAGACAAATATTACATAGTTCCCACCAGATAAATTGGATTAGTAAATGATAATAAACAAAGAATGAATTTAGACATTATGAGCCACAATAATATTTTACTGTATGTGATTGTTATTGATATATTATAGGTTAGGCTTCTTTTTCACACCTGCCATTTTGCTGATTATTATCCATACTGTATATATATATTTATTTACATCTATCACATCCAACAATCTTTTTTTTACTTAAGATTTGAATCCAAGTTAGCAACACACTTTTCATATTATAATCAAGCTTATGACTTTTTGTTTCAAATAGCTGACTTATAGTTAAGTATACTGTATTAATCCATATCTGTAATACAAAGACATTCAGACCTTTGCCACCTGGCCATTGACAAATCTCATGAATAAATTTTTCTCTCTTCCTCTATGTAAAAGATGTTAGAGATGCAAATCGCTTTCAATAGACTATTTAAATGCTGTTTTATGTTTCACCTCCAAACATATGCAATAGTATTAAAATGTTATTACAATTATAAATAGATTTAAATTTAGATAAAACTTAGTTTGTGTTTTAGGGACTAAACACTAAAATAAATTATCTCTACTTGTTTTACCTATAAATCTAAAACTTGATTGTTTAATATAAAAAAGGCAAGACAGAGGTAGTTGTTTTACTTTTACATCTAAGATTTGGCTGTTTAAAATATAAAAAAAGCAATTCTGATACAGTCTTACTATAGAGAACTATAAAGAGATTCATTTTAATACTGATAACCTTTTTATTTGCTATCATTTTATCACAAACAAACATTACACAAATGGTCTTAACTTATAATCAACTCTCTAAAATATTGAGCATTATAAATTACTATACCCAACTATTCCCTTCTCTCCTTTTGCATTTTATGGGAAAAGTTCCCTTCCCTTCTCTTCTTTGCATTTTATGGTAAAGATTAAAGTTAATAATGAATTTCAAGTTCTAAAAATTGATTTTGCTACCTAAAGAGTTATCATTGAAAATCTCTTCATTCATCAAATACCAGCATTCAACTGTAAAATACTTAAATTCTTTGCAGTTTCACAAAATTTTAATGAATAAATGATTTTAAACAGTGCAATTCACAATAAGGTTGCAAAGTGATTTATAAATATGATTGCTTTTTCCAGATGGTGATAAAAATAGAAAATGTTTAAACTTTTAAATATTTAATTTACAGTATTATATTATTATACCAACTCACAAGAATTTCTCATGTTTGCTTATATGCTTTCAAAAGCAGTACTTTTTATCCTATACTGCAGGTATGAAAAAGCCTGTACTGTAGAAAAAAATTCATGTATAACTGGTTTTGTGAATGGGAATATTATAGCATTATACCACTGATGATAAGCTTACAGTAAATGATCTCAAAAGTAATTCTCTTTATTCTGTTAATTATAAATATGCGACTATTTTATAGTATAATGTGTAATAGGTCTTCTTAGTGCTTTCAAGATTTAATGTTGAATCTCATACTCATATCACATAACACATAATACTATTTGTCTGAAGATTTGCAATAATGATATATTATAAGATGTGATATGTTGGACTATTTCCATCATTTATGAGTGAATGTTGAATGTATTCAACATTCACTCCTAAAGGATGAAAATAATCAAACATATCACATCTTATATAATACCATAATTAACATTAGTAATCAATAATGGTACAATGTATAAATTTTAAACAAAAAAATCCTTTTTGCATTTTTAACAAAAATAACACCAAATAATTAATTAGAATATCCTTAATCTAAATACTTATTATTTGAAGACTTATTTATGTTATACAAACAAAATTCGAAGTTGCTCTTTAATTTTTTATGATAAATAAATTAATTTATACACACATTTACAAAAATATCAATGAAAAAAAATTAAATAAATAACAATAAATTAATAAGCTAATTATAATGAATTGCATGTTTTTCTGTCTAGGTGAAGTTATATTTACAATAAAGGGATAAAAAATTATTTTTGAAATTTGAAAAATTTACAAATCTAAAAAGCCCTGAAATCAAGGATTTCAGATAAATGGTGTCTTATTAGGAATAATAAAAAAAAAATTGTTTTTATACATAAATAACTAGTTATCATTTTATCAAAAGAAAAACATAGCAATTCCTGGTTTTTATAACAGAAATTAAATTCAAAAGATTTTAAATTATCTTCCAAATAAATAAATACACAAGGCATAAATAACTATTGTTATTTTTGTTTTTAACAAATAACATTGCAAACCACCAGAAAAAACAAAAAGGTGAAAATAAACTTGCAGATTTTATATTTTCACAAAACTGCTTTATTAAGTCTTTTCAAAAATAAATTATTTTTTTATTATTTCAGTTAGTCAATAAGATTTAATGTAATAATAGAATGTACTTATAACTTTCATTTTATTAATATAATATAATTATATGATGAAGACATCTAAAAAAAGGCAAAATGACTCCTAAGATACATTTGATACATTTGTTATTAAAGCAACACTCATCAGTTGGTCCAAATCACAATCTTTCAAATGCCTTTATGATAATCTTAAGAACTAAAAATTAATTGAATCAAGACTCAATAGTCACTTCCTGGTTTAATGTTATATGATCTCATCACAACCACTTGATGATGATGATGATGTTGAATATTATTATTATTATTATTATTATTATTATTATTATTATTATTATTATTATTGTTGTTGTTGTTGTTGTTATTATGTTTCAAAGACAACTTTACATTGGGAATTATATATACATACTGGTATGATCTACTTATTAAGTTCAATGAATGGGGTGGATTTATGGTATTACAGCAGGAGGTTAGAGTCTGAACTGGGATTTTAAGAGAAACCATGTAGCTGCAAAAATATCTTGGTGTGCAATTTTTCTGTCTCTGGTTCTTATCTCCTCAAGCGTATTGGAGAAAGTAAATGGGTGGTGTCTAGTATTGTTACCAAGGCAGAAAGTATATTTCATACACCAAAATGCAGTCTGAATCTAGCTAGCTGAATGGATGATAGGTGTGTAACCTCAATGGAATGTTTCAATGATACTATTGTATATAATCCTGTTGCACCTATATGGGTTCAACATGATATTTCTTGTCAATTCTAGAGTTTGACAATTATGGAGTAGATAGGACTGTGTTTCCTCTTCCCTGTGGCACAAGCTGTAGAAAGGGTCAATGTTGATATATAGTTGTGATATCAGAGAAAGTGGGAGGTGGTATGACATGTAGACTGAGTTTCAACAGGAAGTCAAAGAATTTAGGCTCCAATGACCATTTCTTAAATCAATGAAGCAATTGTCTTTTGTTAATTGGTAGCATTGGGGAGAGGTTGTCATTAGGTTGATTTGGAAATAGCATGTTATATATATTCCAATAGTGCAAGTATTTGGTTGTGAATCTTTTGAAATTTTCTTATGAGGAAGATAGAAATCCATGTACAGGAGGGGGGACAGTCCTCAGTGTTAAGATTTGTGTAATAGCTGCTAGAATAATGATTTTTTAAATATAGAACACTTGGATGGAGTGAAGACCTAGACCTTTCTCAGTTATGGAGAGACTTTAGTCATCTTGCAAAAATTGAGACCATTTTTAAACACCATATCATCTTGCTTTAGAGTGAAGAGATTTATGAAATAAATGCTTTAGTGAAATTAATGATTGGCAAAAAGTAAGATATTTTTGTAATTATTAACTGATTGAAGAGGCACACTTTCGAATATAATGAGAGATATCTTTTGGACAGGAAGGAGGTTATTTGCTCAGCATCGTCTCTTAGCTTGTTCTGAATTTTTTGTCTCATACTGTTAGTTGCTAAATAGAAAGGAAAGCCAAGAAAAGCAGTAGGTTTACCTTAGTAGATTTATGAATGTTATTTACCTGTATAAAGAAACCAAACAGAAGTGGCTAGAAAAATAATTATGTCATCCATATAAGCTAGGCATGATATCGAGTAAGTGGAATTTGTTTGCCTGGAATTTTTAGCTATATTTTGTTTGTGAAGCGATTGATATACATCATAATAATAAGGCACGAAGTGATGATTCTTATGGTACTGATTTACTGGGAACAAATGAATGTTGTTGTTGTTATTATTATTATTATTATTATCATCATCATCATTTTAAAATCCAGATTTATATTGCGTATGTCAATATAGAATTTTTTTATTTGAAGTCAGATTGAGCAACTAGGTCTAATTAAAGGTACAGAACAAGATGTACAAAACCTTTTTGTTTTCACACTTTGTATATTATAGTTATATATTAAACCATGTCTATATAAAAAAAATATTATGAATATTATTGATGAATTATACATGATCTGACACCAGTGTGATTATTTGAGTTTTAATTTGGAAATCTTTATCCCTTTAGTTCATCATTCAACTAACTAAACTACACAGGACTTTTTTTTTTATGGTTTACTCATTTAGCTAAACAAATCAATTATCTAGCTATTGATTGGTTGATCACAGAGCTCAAGTTTCTAACTTTTGAAATTTAAATAAAGTGTTACTTTTAGTAATAAAAATAAATTATTAATAGATTGAATAAGTCTGCAGTTTGGAATTTTGACAATAATAGCAATGAGATGTGATTCGTGGGCTTTTATATTGAGTTGCTACTTTACCGCTATATTAAATCACTAGGGGGAAAACAAGATTATCTACTAGAAATCAAATTTGCATCAAATATTGAATCTTTACTAGATTAGTTAGTTCAAGCATACTTCGTCAATTTTATATTTGTGTTCTTTAATTACAAAATTCGATTATAAAAATTAATTAAGAAGCAAATGAAATTATTTCTTGTTTATTATTTTATAATTTAGTTGTATAGCAATCAATTTCAAAACAAACTCATTAAAATTTTAATCATCGGCACTTTTGAAGTTTTTCGTAGACGTGGTAAGATTAATTATTAACGGCAGTAGGGGGGAGGGATAAAATATTTTACGATTTATTAATACTTTTTTTATTTAAGTGACTGAACAATATATAACTAAATGATATTCAATTAACTATGAAAAAATAATAAAATTTTCAGGAGGGGGGGGGATCCATTTAATATTCTAAGTAAATTGAATGAACAATCAGTGGTAAAAAAAATAGCAATTTGTGTCAATATTAAATATTCCTCGGAGGATAATGAGTATAGTATTGTTCAAACCTTTTTGTTTTAGTAACTAACAAAATTTACATTTGATCATCCTACTACACGTAAGTCGTCACACTGGAAACAGTTTTATCAAAAGACGTTCTGATTTTTGGAATATTATATATAAAACTTTCTTTGGTTATTAAAATAAGTAACTGACCGGTTCTATTATTTCGAAGTTCATAAGAAGTTCGAGGGCCGAAGAGATAGAGTTGTGCGTGATCCACCGAACATTAATTTCCAGAATCTACCACTGTGCCAAGCCATACAGGGCTATTAATGAATAATATTTATGTAGCATTACACCACTCTCGTGCAGGGTAGTAACTAGTTTCTATCTGCTTTAACGCCTTGTGGACGGTTGTGATTACAAACATGTGACCAAATATATGTGGAAAAAAATCTATGATCCCAAGATGCACATTTCATGCTGAATCACTCATCAGTTACCACAATTTCTTATGCATATCTTTATCACTGATTTGTGTCAAAGTTATGAGGGCAGCACATTTGACATCAATTAAACTGTAGTATTTGTAATCTATATATATATATATTGAATAATGATAAAAATATGTGTAAGAGATTGTGATCTAGGCCAACTGATGAGTTTTAACTTAGCATGAAATGTGCTCCTTGGGGGTGATAGATCTTTTTTATATGTCTTTAGTCATATGTTTATATGTCTTTAGTCATATGTTTATGTTTGCATAAAAATGGTGTAGTGAAATTACACTACAGAAATATTATTCTTTATTAGATAATCTCAGTCGAATGAATGACTAAAAAAATTACTACTATACTTTCATTAAATGATTTGTGTCAAAGTTATGAGGGCCGCCCAATTGATACTTGTCAATTAAACTGTAATATATACTAAACAATGATACTTTGATTATAATCTAGGCCAACTGATGAGTTCTGGTTCGGCATGAAATATACATCTTGGGAATCGTAGCTCTTTTTTACATGTCTTTAGTCATATGTTTGTGACTATAAAAATATTATTCATTATTAGATAATCTCTAGTCTAATGATTGACTAAAAGAACAAATTATTAATATATAGGGCTATTGTTTTAAATTAAAAAAACTAGTGAATACGTAACTACTTACCACAAGAAAAGTGGTATTTGATTATTTAAGGAGGAGAGATGTTGACAATAAACTTTAAGCAAATAAATTAATAAAAAAAAAAACTGTAGAAAGATTCTCTTACTATTATTATTGTCATTCAAACTATTATCATTTAATGTAGGATGAAGGTCTTTCCGAGTTTCAGACAATTTCTAAGATCCATAGTTTTGCTCTCCACATAACTCCAACAAATTTCCTTATCATACCCATTTATCATATTTAAATCTAAGACAAATTTACTCCCTTAAAATTTTTACAATTGTTAACTTTTTCTAATTAAGTCATTACTTCCAATCTTTATTTTTTCCTTATTGTAAAAACCATTTAGCCCAATTTAAATATTTTTAATCTTTATTTTTAATTCTTATCTTCTTCCACAACTTTTGTAATATTTTATGAGGATATTTATAGAAATAACAAATATTATCTGCAAAATCTAAATGACTTTAGTAGTTTCCATTTATTTTTATTCTCTTAGCTGTTTTCTTTAATCCATAAAATACTTTGTAAAATTGCTATAAAAAGTTTTATAAAGAAAGAATCATTTTGTCAATTTCCTTCTTAATTTTCTTAGCGTCGTCATATTTTTATATAACTGATATAGGTAAATATTTTTCAGAATTTAATAATATTTTATTTTGATGATTCAAAACTTGATTGACTTTGAATTTTAATAATGTTCCTAAAGTGCTTGCATAAAAGCAAAAATTCGCACTACTTTTTTACTCTATTCCAAAACCCATCTACCAAGAAAGATCATCTAATAGAAATTGGTGCTTCTAACTCTTTGTTATTATAACTGATAAAAGACGGATCTGTAATTTTTAATATCTTATTTTTGTATCTTTCTTCAGTATTAATAGTAATAGTAATTAATTCATTTGGTCTACAGCTTTGCCAAAATTTACTTCTTTTAAAATATCTGATAACATAGATTTAAATGCTTATTAACGACTCTTTAATTAAATCCCAGCGTTTTAAAACATGTAAATATAGGAAATACTTTGGTTTTTATGTTTTTATTACAGCTATATAATTTTTTGTAGAATTATTCTGCCGATATTTTGATTTTGATGATGTGACAAATTTTCTTGTTATTGCTGAAACAGTTTTCTTTTCAATATCAAGGTTTTGCTTTATATTTTTTTTTTACATCATTTTATCTTTTTCTACCATCTTAAAATATTTGGATATTAGAGTTTATTAAACATGTTTTCATATATTACCTTGATTCAAGATGAAAATTTATTGTTAGTACACAAGGGATGTTTGAGAAAATCAGATCGTAACTCTGTATGTTTGGTATTGAATTAAAATAAGAACTCTAAAGTTTAAAGTCCATGTATTCAATTTCATCTTTTTAGTTGCTTCAGTCTTATATAAAACTTCATGTGTAAACTCTGAGAAACAATAATTATTATTTTTATGACTCTGATAAAATCAAATATTGATGCTACTTAAGTTTAAAAAAAATTATGTAACTCTATAATAGTAAGTACAATAAAAGAAATCATTGATTAGATCTATAAAGAGATTACACTTCTTGAAGTCCCATTATATTATAATTATGTTAATGACGTCTCTAGCAGTGGCAGTACACTATCTCCACCAGTACCAAATATTCTCCGTTTTAGCAATTGGCGAATTGTTATATTGTACTTTATAAGTTGTATTAACAGAAGTATTATATTTATTTATCAGTTTATATTAACAAAAAAAAATTTGTTGATATTCATATATCCATTACTGACCAATATTGAATGGTTAACTGGGTTATTTTTAATTAAACCTGGATGAAGCTATTTTTAATGTGACATATTCCAAGAGTATGTGATTATATTCAAAATATTTTTATAAAGGCTATATTATTTGAAATTTTTTATTTTTGCTAATGAAGTTTAAAATAATAAAGGTCCTGCAATTAACAATTTTGTAATAGTTTTCTGCAGACAACAATATATATTATAGTAAAGTTGACCTATTATTCATCTTTGAATGATTATGTGTCCTGCATAGTTAAGTGCAATCATAAAACAATAGATTGTAGAGCACATACTCTATGGATTGTGGTTCCAGCTTCTTATGTTTAATGCTCAAACAGTTAATATAATTAAGATTATAAAATTACTTGCATTTTTTCAGATATATATATAATTTTTATTATATTTATGAAATCTTAAAAAATGAAAAGTTTCATTATATAAAACTTTGCCATTGCCGCTAGCAATAGCTTGACTATTGTGATCAAAATGTGGAACTGTATTATTAACAGTTCAAAGTTGAAAAAAAGATTTTGTGGTTTTATTCATTTCTTACTAAAATAGTTATTACACAATTACAAACGTGTTGAGGCGCTAGAAAGAGAAGCTATAATAAATACTTATATGAATCGATAAAATACTTGGCAGCTGAGCGCTTTCGAAGATTGGAAAATGAAAAAAAGTGTACTTTTTTTAATAATATTATTATTATCATCATCATCATTTATAGATTTCAACAATTATATTTATTTAGACATATCCACATCAATAGATAAATTGCATAGCATAAAATGTTTAATTGTTTTGAAATTGTTGAGAATAAAATTGAGCTATTAAGCAATATAAAGATATCTTCTTGAAAAAGATGAAATTAGATGATATCAGTGTCCATAGTAGTATGCCATATCCTTTACCAATTGTAAAGGTTGCATCATATTCAGAATAACTGATACTTATCTTACCAACTCAGATTAACTTAAGAATTTTATCTTTTAATTGATAATACTTATTTATTGACAATAATTGCATGAATAGCTAAATTTGCTATGGGATGACTACCTAAAACAAATCCTAAGCATTATTAGAAAGTTGGGGGGAAAATCCAGCTTTATCCAAATTTAAAACCCATATCATGGTCAACCCAGATTTGTGGGAAAAGATCAGCAGAATTTCAACAAGTTTGGGTATTAGCTTTTGGGGAGAAAAACAGCCAGGTCATCCATGAAAGAGATATGGGGGATTGATTTCTTGAGTTCTGGGATATATATACCAGGAAGATTCTGCTCAAATTTAATTAATAAAGAATTAGCATAAATTATAAAAAGCAGGGCACTTAGTGAGGAGCCCTGTGGAATGGAATTTGTAGGAGAGAAAAATGAAGAAATCCTCCCATTTAGGAAGATGGCAATGTATTGAGGATATTACCTATTATAATGATAATGCCAGATGGGATGGTGAACTTGCCAAATAGGTTGAGGAGACAATGGGTCTAAACCAAGTCAAAGGCTCCAGAAATATCCAGCTGGATGATCACTGGTTTAGATTTTCTAAAGGTTCTATGATAGTCAACGATCATTTTAAACAAACCAATGGCATCAGCTGTGGATGAACTTTTTGTGGCAAATTGATACTGAGAAATAAATGGGAGGACTTTATCCTGAATCTTGCCCTTTACAACTGATTCAATAATTTTTGTTATCAATGGAGTCATGGAGATGGGCCTAATGTTCTCAAGAGGTGAGATATTTTGCATATGATCTTTTCTCATTAGATAAGCTAGAGATATTAAATATCTAGATATCTATGTCTTTATTTATAATTGATATGCTTCCAATACACCACTCTCAGACAGGTAGAAACTAGTTTTATTCACTTTTAACACTTTGAGAAAGAATGAATATTGCAATAAATAAATATATATGATGCATCATGACCTCCTGAATAGTCAACCAGTCCATTATTTTTTCCTTATGTAGTTTAATACAGTGATAGAGTAGTTAGCTCAATGAGTAATGGTTATTGGATCAAAGAACTCAAAACAAATTACTTACTTGCTTGCTTACTTTTGTATTTGACACAAAGATGCATTTTTCATTGTCTTTACTCATGAGATTGCTGTAAAAGCATAAGTAATCAGCAGATCCTGCATTGACCACAGTAGCCCATTCTATATCATTCTATCTAAAGTCATCTAAACAAGCATAAATAATCAATGAACACCATATAGCAATATCTACCAGATCCTCAGACTTATTTCTAGGTATAGACTGTCATCAGTGAAAATCATCAAATTGTACAGATCCATCTTTTACTAGCATCAACTTTTACTTCAGTTATGCTACTCAGCTTCAAAGTTTTTTGGCACCCTAAGATTTTAAATCCAAGATAGATCAGCTGGTCCAGCTGTATAAGCTTGATTTCAAATCAATAATACAATAATTATGGATAATATTCAGAAGCTAGCCTGAATATATATATATATATATGCCATTATCATCTGATATCCATTGGTTACTCTTGCTTATAGTAAATATCTCTATAGCATAATGAGAATAAATTAGTGCTGTTAATACATATGTTCAACATGTACTAAGAGACAGGTGATGTTATGATTTAGTTAATACTACTTTTTTGCTTAAAAGACAAGTGCCTACATTAAACATATAAATAAATACATTAAAATATACAATTACAGACATACTGTCAGATCCATAGCACTAAACAAACGTTAGTTTAAATCTTAAGTTGTTTAAACTTTCAAGGTGTAATGGTAACTGCTAGATAAATATGGGAAATCTTATATTCCTCCTTCCTAGAGGCCAATAATCAAAAACTTGTCTAGAGATCTCGACCATTGATTGTTTATGCTCAAGTGGAATGATGTGAAGTGCATTACTACTCATATTGCAATTACTGCTAATATTGTGAATACCACTATGATATAGAAGAGTCAAACATTACTAATACTTAATGATCACCAGACTAATTTAGGGTTACTGATTTTTCTCAATATAGTTCACTTAAGATGGCTTTTCTTGCTAATGCTTCTACCTAGGAATGATAGTAACTAAATATTAGTCTAGTATCAGTTGGGCATTACCAAATGATATCGCTTGATATATGTATAAAGTGGTATGGAATCGTCTCGGAGGTGAATAAATCCTACATCCAACGTGATATTTTGTTTCCTAAGACAGCAATAGGTCTTTACAATACCGTGTTAAAAAAAACAACAACAATGGAACAAATAATATTTTTTATTATAAAACTTTTTTCTATCGCATTTATTACCTTTCTTTATAGAAATGTTATTTGAATTTTTGAAATAAATAAATTTAATCTTGTTAAACAATCGAATATTTAAATTTATCAGATTTCTATTAAGCGTTTAAGTGAAATTTTTATTTGACACTTTCACAAAGGAAGCTTTCATTTATTATTATAGCTGACGTTATTTTAACTGCACTTTCAAACATTAATTTAATTCTTACAATAAGAAAAATGTGAAATACTAATTAAAGTAATAATTAGATATATAAAACAATAACTTTACAATTGTATATCTAATATTTAAAAAATAAAAATATGAATTTGTAATTGATAAAAAAAAAAAAAAACAATCTTAGATAAATTAATCAGTCACATTTGAAGTTGAAAATATAGATAATCTCAAGATTCTAAATAGAAAAATTTGTTAAACAAAGTGAAAAGACTGGATAACAGCTAAGTATGAAGATGACAAGTTTGAACACCATAAATGCCAAAACTTGAATCGATCTGAAAACTTTATGATCCAGTGTCTGACACTCTAACATTTCACCAAATCATGCAATGCATTGTAAAATTGATAGTAAAGGATTAGAAGTAATTGGTCCTTCTAGGACCATTCATCAATGACAAAGGATGTAGTGAGCAAAAGATTAATCCTAATCTAACATGAAGGAGAGTTGCAATAAGAAGTTTTAATGTAGGGATATATCTTTATGCTGTTTCCAGTTATATTCTATGGATGTGAAAGTTGGGTACTAACTATAATGCTGCCAAATGACATTTAAAAATATCTTAAATAAAAAAATGAGTAGATATTTGATTAGGTTAGACATGAATTCTTTTTGAGATACAAATGACCAGGTTGAAAATCTTATATTTTAATCACATCATGAAATGATCTACTTATTTATGTAATTGCTAGAATGAATGGTAGTGGCATAACTAAAGAATACACATTTTCAAAATCTATTATGAGGGTTGAAATAATTTATAAATATATAAAAGACAGAGAAATATGAAAAAGGAAATTAGGATCATTTTGCATTAGAAGATTTTCGAATATTGATTGTATAAGAAATTTATAAGAACTTGGATTATTTGGAAAATATTTGTGATTGTTACATTATTTAAATTACCTTTAATATGGAAATGGTTTGTCTTGTTAAATGTTCTACTATTTATCAATGCTACCACAGACTTTGAAAAGATAAATAAGAAGATTGAAAGGGCTTCTGTGGAGAAATTAACTTATTTTTGTATTGTTTGATTTTAATATGTCCACGTAGTTTAATTGAAATAATTTTATAATGATTTTAGTTGGATAAATAATACTTCTGTATAAAAAATTACTTAGAACTTAAGATGTTCTTTAGCTATACATATTATAAAGTTATCTTTTATTTCAACAGCTCTGGTAGAGTGTTGTCAGAGTTAACCAAGAGTTTGTAGAATAATTCTTTCTATTTGTAACATTAAAAATCAAGTAAGCTCTGCTGGACAAATATGTCCGTCTTAACTGACATTATCAGCAGTCTGCAATTGTTTGATATTCCATCAAATTTAGCAATCCAATTTCCTTTCAAATACGATTCAAATGTTTACTTTGATATTAGTGCTTGAATATAATTTTTTAATGAAAATCTCCTTTGTAAGAATTAATGTCGAGTGTATGAATTAATGTTGAGACTAGGCAGAGCTTTTAATCAAACTCATTCCAAATAATGTTTTTTTTTACAAATAAACACTTAACTATGTGAATAATTTGATCAAACACCGAATAATATTTAATAATACAGAAAAATGTTATCTTTATTTTTTTATAATTTTTTTTTTCAAGTAGCAACATTTGATGAAAACTCAAACAATCTCTGCTGGCAAGATGTTTCTGACATATGATGTCATCAATAGCCTAAAAACTAGCTGAAACTCATCAAACATGATAACACAATTTCTATTTAAATAACATTGAATATTCAATTTGATATTAAGCTTTAACATTAATGAATATTATTCATATTATATAGTGATTAAGTTATTTACAATATTTTAATATGTGTCTGAAAGGGAGCTTATATAAAATGAATTTAATTAAAGGCATTGCCTTGCCAATTAACATTAAGCTGATACAAAAAATGCTTTAATTAAATTACTAATCAAAATATTGAACTAAATGTTATACTGACATAAATAAAAATAGGCTTGTGTTTGATGGAGTGATAATAATTAGGTTAGAAACATGTGATTTTTCATCAAAGATTAATTAAGTTGTATATATATAATGAATTTGTGGATTATTTTTTTTAATAATTGCGCTTGGAAGATATTTTATTATCATCACAAGAAGATAAGATTACTTGGTAAATGAGATTAATTTTTGATTAATACCAAAAGATAAAAAGTATTTGGCAAAAGACTTAATTGATTTAAAATAGGTTCTCCAAGATCAAATCTTTATCGAATCAATCTTTTGAAATTAAAATTTTTAATAGACGTTATTAGTAAATTAAAATAAAACAGGAAAATTGTAATAATGGCCTAGCTAAGGAGTTTTACGGTCTCTGAAAGATTTGTCCTTGCCTATGTATATCCAAAAAGAGTAGTTACTAGATAAATAAGATAATAAGGTATTTATTTATATAGCTTTATGTTAATAAATTATAATAGTAAATTAGCGTTCAGGTTAATGCACATGCGCTTTACAGAACTTAAATTATAAATGAATACTCTCATTCTCAGACCCAAGATTGGACCATACTTAAAACGTTTGGGTTGAAAAGATAGATGGATTAATTCTATCTTTTCATAAAGACTTTATCTTGTGTCTGAGAATGAGAGTATTCATTTATAGTTTAAGATCTGTAAAGCGCATGTGCATTATCCTGATAGAAAAGTTAAAATAATTTTTGATTGATACCAAAAGATAAAAAGTATTTAGAAAAGGTCTTAATTTAAGATAAGACACTAAGATCAAAAACTTTATTGAATTATATGTCTTTAGAAATTAAAACACGGCATAAATATTATTAATAAAAATAAATAAATAATAAATAAAGTGGGGGGGGGGGGGATTTGAATTTGCTAAAGACTTTTAAAGCTTCTGAAAGATTGTTTTTTGCTTTGTGTATTCTTTTTTATTCGCTTTCTATATTTTTTGACATCTTGGTTTCAATGAATAACAATAAAGTATAGAGTACACTTATATATATATATTTATTTAAAAAGTTGATATATGTGACTGATACCAGTAAACACCCAATGGATTTCATCTTTCACTGAAATCGATTAGTTTTACAACTTGAAAATTTTGAAAAGTAAAAGATGAAAATTCTAGCAGAGAATCAATCTTTGAAGGAACTAATGGAAACGGCAGACATAAAAAAACGAAGTAAGTTAAATTTTGTTTACAAAGAGAAAAACTAGGAGGTGGGGGTTACGGATTTCAGACTCTTCTATATAAATAATGAACTGTAATCAATTAATTAAAAAAAAATAGTTTAATAAAAATGCAGAATTATATACATTGGTCTACGGATAAATATAAATAAATGTGTGCATATACATTTCAATTTTATATATAATTTAATGTCTCATTAAATTTACCAATACGTGGAGACCCTGAACCAACGTTAGTAGATTATTGTTTTTTTATTCTGTGTTAGGAAAAAGATAAGGGGGATTTAGATATAAAGGCTGTAGAGTTGACAAAGATTATGTTGTGGAAATGGGATGAAGCAGAATATGGGAAAACTTAGACTGAGGAATGTAAAATTAAGTAGCTAACAAGTTTTTCTTGGTATAATTGCTGAGAGATTCTTGACTTCGTTTAAGAAGAAGCTACAGTACATCACATCACATCTAGTTATTATACAAATAGGATTTCTTTTAGAATGATCTGATCATCTGTTTGTTTTTCCAGGTTGCTTAAAGGCACATTCCTTACTGTGATGTGGGAGTTCGTTTAAGCTACTATTGATTACCCTTTTCTTTTTTTCACCACCAGTTTTTCCACGTATACTACTCATTTATCGAAAATTAGATGATTGTCATATGATATAAATAAAATACTGTAGAATTTTAGCCTGAAAATTTGTAATTTAGGTCTAAGGTAATAAATTATTTTCATGCTTATTTAAATAGATGGCTTAAACTCAGGATTTCTCACTCTATTCATCTTCCACTCTATCTCAAGCAACCAATACACATGATCACACACATGCAAAAAAATATATATGCTCCCCAATATATGTATTTCATGCAGAACCAGCACTTATCAGTTGGGCTAGATCATAATCTCCCACACATATATTCAATCAGAAATATATAAATGAACTCATGCATTTTTTTCACACGTGTGATTTGTGTTTGCTTGAGATAGAGGTGAGGATGAATAGACTGAAAAATTCTGAGTTTAAATCCCTCGATATAAATAAAACATTCAGTATAAGCAAATGATACTAACTTAGAATATCCTGATTATTGATTTGTTATTGTTGTTGTTGTATTTTGCTGTCTGTGGAACTCTCAAAATCTTAACTGGCATGGACAGTTTAAATGCATAAATATTTTTTATATTCTTCCTTTTCAGTATCTTTTATATCCATAGAGAATCACTGCTTTAATAATTCTCATTCGTTTTTTAAGAATATGTCCATACTTCAAAAACTCTTTTTCCGTTTCCATTGAAGCTCTTCACAGTATCAGTTTGTAGCAAGTCTCTTCACTGTCGAATTATCTGTGATCAGATGGACGATATTAGCCATTCTTATACTTTAATTATCAATTTGAAATTATAATATAACTTGGTCATCCTAATTTTCGGTTTTTTCATATTTACCCAAAATCTTATTTTTATTCTAATTTTAATTTTCCTAATGAAAATCTTGGTTTTTTTATATATATATTTTAGCTATAAATGTAGTGCCTATAGTAAATATAAGATTGATTGATTTTTTTCCACGTTTGTCTTTGTTCAATGTGTGTGTAATCAAAAAGAGTAGATCACTTTTCTTCAAGATGTGAATAAATAACAGTCTGTATGTTAACATCTGTATGTTAACAAAGGGCCAAGAATACTATAAATTTATATATTCTTAAGCCTTTGATGTTTATAAAAGTTTATCCTTGCTAATATCATAAACATCAAAAGTTTAAATAAAACATGGGTTCACTCAACGGTGGTTCTTTATTAATATACAGAGTATTATTTACTCCTAGCCTGGAGGAGAAATTGTTTACTCATCTTTATTACATATATATATATATATTAAGCTATACAAATTCCAAAAAAAGGATGAGTGTATCTTTATTTATATTGAACTGGTAGCTCTCAATTTTTCAAAATCCTATCTATAATATTTTAATATTAGATGAAGACAAGATAAACCAGACTTAGTTTCAAAGTTGATTCATCAAAACAAAAACTCAGTCTAACATTGTTGATATCTTTTTCACATTAGTCTTTGTTTGGTCTTTATATAAATTGTACAGAGTCATAGCTTTTTCATGTTATTTTTTTTTACAGTTATATTATATATAGATCCCAGTTACTAAAGGGGTTTTGAATTATTTACACTATACATACAAATATAATAGATTAACGTTTTATGATATGACTAAATTGCCCCCCCCCCCCTTTTTTTTTTTTTTAAATTTAATAAATAAATGTTAGGAAAAACGCGATTATATTTCCTGGTCAATCTAACCCCAAGCGATATTATATATGGTATAGCGAGAACTATAACTTGAAACAGCATTTATTTATTTGTTTCAGGTGTCAAGGTTCAGTGGACTATATTAGCTGAACATACTATCACAAGGTTAAATAATAAAGACTGAATTTTTCGATGACTGTAAATATGCTCACAATATTTCAGTGTAAGCAATTAGCTGAATACTTTCTTGTCTAATAAATCTTGGTATAAATTTTTTGAAATAGCTTATTTAAAATAGTCTATAGAAACAATTAGTTGAGATAATGATGCATAGCAATATAGAAAAATCAATTTTCACAATTGATCCCCAAAAGTTTTTTTATCTAAATATTATTTTACAACAATAACATCATGTCTGTAGAATGTATAGTATAACCATTAAAATGTAGGATTTGCTGCCAAACTTATCTTTTACATCAATTCTGTTAAGCAGCCTTCCTCTCTTCTCCTTCTCTATTGTCTAGAAACTTGATATATTTACTCAGGTCGTGATTTTCTGATTCTGCACGCAATTAAAACTCAACAGGCTTTTGATTCCTCTTTGAAGATTTAAAGAGAGTAGAGCAAATTCCTAATGTCCAATTTGTACGTTTTTGTCTTATCATTGCAGCTGCTATTACTATGTGATTATCCTCCATACAACAAACAATCATGAATGAGTTGCCCACTATAACCCATCTCCAGTGTGGTGAGTTTACTGACTTTTAATTTCTGAATTGAATTTTAATAAATAAAAAAATATCATAATTTTTCTTTTCAGTTACCTATTAGTTCTTAAATAAAACATTCTATATATAAATGCTCCACTTTTTTACATATTCGTAGTCATGCTGATAAAATTAAATTATGACTTATTTTCAGATGATTGTAAAGTTATCAGCAAAGACAACAGTTGGAGAATGAAGGTAAAAGATGTTAAGAATCTCCTGGTTGCAAACTCTTCTTGTCACTTGATGATAATCTTTTACTTATCTACTACAACTACAGATCACTTTCAAATAAATGGAGATTATCTCAATTAAAAACTAGTATTAAATGGAACATTGTCAGATTTTGTGAAAGTTAAAAGAAGCGATGAACTGTTTAACTTGAAAAGTGGAAATGTACTTACTACAACGACAAATATTGGAAGCAAAAATGATGAGATACTTTATAAATAACAATAGAAAAACATAGTGTAGAGATTGATGGCATATCAACTAGAGTGACAAGATTAGTTATTCAACTTAATAGAAGATAAATGCTTTATGATCTAACAAATTCTCATTGTAGTAAAGAAACTTTTTAATACAAAATTCCAAAATGTTCTGGATAAATATTTTAAAATTGTTATGGAAGTCTTCAATGGTAGAAATAGAAAACGATCAAAAGATGAAAGTCATTTGAAAAAACTTTATTATGAAAACAGGAATGAGAGAGAAATTAAGACAAGAAATTTGCAGAAAAACTACATACAGTATCAGGAAATTGTTCTTTTTAAAAATGCTAAACGGAAATGGACATGGAAACACCCAAATGAAAGTGCAGCAAAATATACCTCTATTTTGATTACCAAAAAATACAGAAAATATATATTTCAGTATCGTAATATTCTTCATAGATTCAACACAGGAAGTGATCTTTGATTAATGTGATAACTAGAGAAGGAAAAGCTATTAAGAATGACAGTGCATATAATTGATCATCCTAACTTTTAGAAATATTCCAATGAATTTAAATTAGAACAAACATTATAAAATATTAACAGATTTTGAAAATGGTTCAGATTTGAAGATCAATAACATTGTAACTGATTGATACTCTATGAAGAACTACTACATATATGGCTGATATAAAATATATTTTAAAAAGCTTTACTTCACCATTAAATTTTCAGTTGAAATAAGACAATGTATAAAAAAACAAAGAATATGAACATATTCAAAAATGATCTATTAAGAATAGAATAGGCAGAATTCTGTGAAATGGTATTAAAAAAGAATTAATAATGATATAAAAAAATAAATAACTGTGAATTTGCAATAAAAGCTATAAAACAGAATAAAAGTTCCAACAGTGTGTAAAACAATATCGTGAAAATGAAAGAAAATAAGAGGAAATAAAATTATAAGGATATTGTGCTGATATTTTTGTTGTTGATTGATGTGTAATATATAAGTAATTAAAATAGAAGAAATAAATTAAAGGGTAAATTTAAATTTTAAATGATTAGAAAATGGGAAAATAAACGTTAAAATATAAAATAAAATTTTATATAAAAGAAGTTAAATGAATATAAGTGTAGGATAAAGAGGTTTTAGATTATAGAGATATTAAAGATCCATATTTAAGTTAATAGTTGTAGTGTTTGAAATGTTGCTTTTTTATTTTTATGTTTATATGTATATTTGTATATATATAGATATGTATTAACTGTATATTCATTGTATATGTTTAAATGTTGTAGCTCTGATGATGACTGCTGGTTAGTTGAAACTTTAAGGAAATAAAATAAATCATATGTTAAACTGCATTGTAGAGTGTCATTTAAGGTGTATATGGTTTATTATATTATTAATGGAAGTAAACTTGTTCAGCAACAAAAAAAATAAGATGAAATTTTACTATTAAAAAAAGTAGCAACATCATGAAAGTTTAAAAGAATTCTACAGAATAATCCCTATAATTATATCTTCTGAATTACCAAACAATTTAAACGAAGAAGTGAATCATGCCATTAAATCTTGCAGAAATAAAAGCTGCAAGAATAGATGGAATAATTTTTACTATCTTAAAAAAAGCTGGTAAAGAAATAAAAAATTGTTGCCAAACTATACATTTGTATTAAAATTTGGGATTAGCAGAGAATTGAGTAAAATTTTGACATTTTATAAAAACTATGAGTGGTATTATAACTTGTTATATATTTGTATTTCACATGTGCCTGCAAGTCATAAATTTGTGATAGTATGGATATGTCTTATTCAGAGAAAATCATTAAACTACAAGATAGTTTGGAAGTGACTATTAGAGAAAACAGGCAAAATATTGAATGAGTAAGCACTAGATAGGGATTTTATGCACAAGCCTTCTGGCATCTATTGATTACTCTGCCTTTCACTGAATGGCACTACTGTATGGAGAGTTTTGATTCTGTGAAAAACAGCTTGTGTAAGCATAAAGAATGGTGATCATATGATATTTGACAGTTTACTACCAATCCTGCCCAATAGGTCTATACAACTATTCAAGCTAATGAGCTTAACTTGAAAATATTATGTTTTCATTTTGGACTCAGCTTTATAATTAGCTAAAAAAGTAAAAGATGATTGCTGGAGAATTGCATTAGATTTTAAGATCTAGGTACAGTGGCAGATCCAAGGCTCCTCACTGATGAAAGCCACAAGCTAGAAACTAATCTGGGATATTGGATGAGTAGGCACTAAATAGGGATTTTATGCAGAAACCTTCCTGCACTTCATTGATTATTTTGGCTCCCACTGAGTGGCACTACTGTATGGAGAGTTTTGCATCGTGAAAATAAAGCAAGCATAGAAGAAAATGTATTACAATGTTTTCTGAAACAGGTGGCACTTCTTTCTGCCCTCTATCAGAAAGACATATTATTTGCCTTATGAAGCATACCTTACTCATAAATATCCAACATATCATGTTATCTAATAATTAATTTGATATTAAAATAAGAGCAGATTTGCTATGTCCATAGACCTGGAAATCCCTTATGCACATGAAAAGCATCATGCAGAATCTTATTGCATGAGCACTTGTACCATAATTAAAAAAGCAAGTCATATATAATGTGACATTACTTTTAATGAGCTTGTATACAAAAATGCACATAGAGAGCATACCAATAGCTCAAACAAGCTCGTAATTAACAAGTGTGGTTATGAGAAATATTTAAAATCTCTATCCAGAACACTCTTATCTCCAGACCATGGTTTCGAGCTTATGGCCCACATCAGTGGAGAGCTAGAATATTTGGACACTAGACCTAAAATATCAACTCAAAAAAACCAGCACTTATTTCAAACGTATATTTAAGAAGAAACTCTGAATTTTTCGGACATGAAAATGTCTTTAAATCTAGCTATCTAACTTAAATAGCTGTATGGGACCGAAATAAATTCAGATCTACCATATTCTAATAGACTCAGCATAGCCAAAGCCTTAAAAGTAAAATTATAATAATTAAAAAAGCAAGTCATATATAACGTGACATTACTTTTAATGAGCTTGTAGTTACAAAAATACCAAAGCAGACAACAGGAATCTGGCCAATAGAAGTCCCATCTGGAAATAGATATTATGCAACACCTAGAGAAAGAGTAAAAAAAAACACCCATTTGAGATAAATCTTATTTTCAGAAACCATAAAGAAAAGAACCATTAGATAGACATCAACCCCAAATTAGGGTAAAATAACATTGCCAGATTGATCAAGCAAATGTTTAGGAAAAGTTATAAGAACTTTGATGAGACATTTCTCACCTTGAAATTCTCAGAAAAATATAGGAACATTGAATATGATAAGAAATCATGCACATAAAATAACTGGTCCTGAGAAAATGTTTGAAAGAAAACTGTTTAAATATTAGTATATATTATAATCACTATTAGAAAAATAAAGCTTCATTATAATCATTGTAATTTTATATTAATATTATTTAAATATGATTAATCCCATGCATCAATTAACTCTTGCATCAGTTGTCATGCATTATACCTTTATATGAATTTGAAGTCAAGGATGAAAGCAGTTATTTAGAATGTTATCTTGTATGGATATATATACTATATCTGTGATAGTATTTTTATTAACAACTTTTGTAATTCAGAATAACCATTTTAATTATTTCAAGTTATTAGTAAAAGGGGATTGGACCTAAAGTAGCCACTCCCCAAAATTGTTATAATGAGTATAGATGTACCAAGATTTGCATTACATATCTGGACAATCTAAATATGTTGAGTAAATGTCATACTCAGGAAATTTAAAATATAATGAGTAAATAAATAAAATTGATCACAAATAGCTTTATAATAGTTCATAGCTACATGTACAGTGGGCTCATAAGTTTATAAAGAGCACCAATGAATCTATATGCATGCTCTTGACTGGCAAAGAAAATAAGATTTATTGACTATTTTACTCAATAGTGAAATATCACCTGGAATATACTATAGGGTAAGATAAAATATTTATATAATGGTTCATGCAGTAGTAAATCAAATCATCTATTGTTAATAACAACAAAAGCAATTAACATCCTATAATGTGCATTTATAATTCATTTATAGTTCACCTTTGCTATAGTTTACCTGTGTTATAATACAATTAAATGTGACGTATTTTTTATAATTAAAATTATCAATACATTTAGTCAAAAAAGAGTTAACTATAAATTCCTTTCATACAAGTAAAAATAAAATATACAATAAATTTTGATATTATTCTAAAAATATATATAATAATGATCAAGTAATATTTTTGTTTTATAAAGTTATTTAATTTTAAATTAAGTTATGCAAATAGTATTTTTTGTTCTACTTGATCGTTTACTTTACTTTATTATTATTAATTAAATTATCTAAATTTTCAGATGGCAAACCAGACTGCATTGTAATTAACACTATTAATTTTAGAAAATTTTATAAACATTTATAAATATTACCATTAAAATTTCAACTGTTGTTAATAAGTAAGTTTTTCTCTAAGCATCTATTAACATTATTATACATAAAACTTCACATTAACTTTCTTATCTTGCAAAATTTCCTTTGGCATCTTTGTGCTAGTACACATATATGTATATTTTTATGAGCATTTAAATGCTTAATGTTGTTGATTTATTTTTTGTTGAATTTGCAATATAAATAGATTTTGCAGTCCTAAGTCTAAGTCTAATAGCAGTCAGCATAGCATTTTATTGTTAATCATTCTATTTAAATCATAGGCATTGAATAGAAGAAAATCCTGTTCCTTCCTTCCAGGGTCCTTTCCTCACAATATATTTTTTTGTTGCAAGTCTAGAATCTATTTATAAGATAAGGTAATGTTTAAAATACAAAAAAAAATTTAAAGGACAGACAGTATGTACTATCTCTTCTATTTCTGTCTTTATAGTAATATAAACAATGCAATCTAAATTTTTAAACATGTGATTCCTTTTTCCAAATTTTAATAAAGTATTGTTGCCATTCTGCAATAATTTAAACAAAACATATCTTTAATTTTAATAAATAAATGACTCATTTATCCTACATTTATTTAAAACAAACATTTTTGCTAAACATTTAACCATGAATTGTTCTCTTTATTAAGCAATTTAAAACCATAGTCAATGATAAAATAAAGGTGTGTGTATACACCACAATATATTGTAATAGTAATTGCCCTTTTTAACAAAATACTAATTGATATTAAGTATACAATAAGAAATGTGTGATATCTGTAAATTAAATTAGTCTAGGGGAATTATGAATATCTAACAGCAGCTATGTACATAGTGGAGTGACTATACAAGTTTTATTTTTAGTAATTAATTAATAATAATCATGAATAGTGACCAATCTAGATGCACAAAAGTCAAGCTTTTATGCAGATCCAGCTATATTTCCTGACTGTTACCTTCTCCACATTAATGTAATAGTATGAATACTGAACCCTACTGTTTGATGGTGCTTTTTTTCACCCAATGCACATCAATATTCCAATTCACAGGCTGCCTGTTTGTTTACATAATATTATGGTAAAAGATTTTTCTTTTGTTTTTTTTTCAACCACTTTTCAATTTTTTTTTCATCATCAGCCTGTCTGTTTGGTTTACATAATATTATGGTAAACCACCAAAGTTTTTTTTATTCATCCTGATGTTTTTTTTTTGTTTTTTAATAAACAAATACTTTGTTTTTAGATAGTCTAGGGGTGTTGGTTTGTTTTTAAATTTTCGACTAACTGTCAGTTGGTTTTTTTACATAATATTACTTATGGTAAACCAAAGTTTTTTTTTTCACCCTTTTTTTTTATTTGGTTTGTTTTTTTAAGAAACAAACACTTTGTTTTTAGATGGTGTTAGGTGTGTTTTTCTGCTTTTAAATTATAGATTAACGCTCCATTAGTTTGTTTACATAAAAATACAATAACAAACACTTTGTTGTTTTTAGATGGTGGATGGTTGTTTGCTTTGAACTTATCTTCTTCTCTTTTTTTGGATGATGTTTTGATTTTCTGAAAGACTTTAACAATTTGGTACTGTTGAATAAACCAACACTTGGTTTTTTAGAGGGTGGAGGGGAGAGGGGTTGTTTTGATTTTGAATTGTCATCTCTTTTTTTGTTAATTTATTATGAGGCTTTTCTATTTTTTTGTTTCAAATCTTTACACTACAGAAAGCTATATTATATGATAGCGAAATGTTCTGCCTTAATTGTTGGGCCTTTAATTTAAAAAAAAAGACATAAACAGTTCATTTTTAAAGAACACTTTTTTTTAAGCCAGGGGAGAAGGGGTGGGGTGGTAGGGAAGATGTGTTTTGATTTTTAATTAAAGACTTCTTTTTGGATTTTTTTTTAAACATTTTATTATGTTACCGCACAGTTCTTTATTATTATTTTATATATATATTTGGGTGGGGCCTTTTGAATAAACTCTTAAACACTTCTCTTTTTTTGGTATAATAAAATATTACCTACTCTAATTAACTGTTAATGAAACTTATCAAATATTACCTACTTACTTTCTAATCATGTGAACAACAACAACAGTTTCCTATAAAATAATTTATTGAATCAAAAATAAACAAAACTTTGGACAAGTTGTGAATCAAAACAAGTTAAAAAAACCACCATTTTTGGAGGCATAAAAAAATGCCAAAAATAACACACAAATAAAATAATAGGGAAGCCTCAAAGCTGTAAGTAACAGGATTTTGGAGCCCTCAAACCAACTTTCCTTACTATTCTCGCATGGATTCACATGTAAATGGGCATTTGCATGCAAAATCGAAAACAACTCTGCTGAAAAGAAGAAGCTTTTCACATTGTGTGCAGTTCAAAAGTATAGGGAAGTGTGTGTGATGACATGACAATTCTTAACATAGAATACTAATTCCATTATGCTTTCTAAAAAATTTCCAACAATGAATTTTTGCAGAGTTTCATCTCTTTCAAATACAGCCACTATCAAATCAGACTGTAGCAAGAGTTTAAGAGTGATCATTTGACGAATACTGTTGCAATGCAATGAGTGTAGTATTTTGTTACATAATCATAGAATACATCACCCTCAGGTGGCCTGTTACAGCTCAAAAAATATCTATTATAGTGTCATCCATAGGTTAAAGCTGCTAAAATGGTATATTGATGTGCATTTTGTGAAAAACAATGCCATCAAGTGGTGGGGTCCAGTATTCATACTATTACCTTAATAACATTATTAAAAGACAAAATAAAATAATATACTTAGAATTCAGATGAGAAATAAACAAACAACAAAATTATTAATAATAACAATAACTTTAAATAATGAATAGAATGAGAATAATATATTTATATCTAAATATTTGTATGGAAAGCATGCATGACAGAAAAATCTTTGTTAATTTATAATAATTCATAAAAAAAACTTTATAATAAGTTTCAGTTAAGTTTCAGAGAGCTCATGTTTTTTTGACTTTTGAATATAAACATATGACCATAATAATTCTTATATTTTCAATGTCTGCAAGAAATGTTTAATATTTAAATTTCTAATGGTTTGTTTCAATCATAGTTGATTCCCATGAAGTTTTTTTCCTATGATTGAGAGTGTCAGAATTATGCAGATTTATAAATCCAGTCATAGAAGAATATTTACATTGGACAACTAACTAGAGGAAAAGTATCCTTATATATAGTGTCATATATTTTCAGCATCTATAATAGACTGGAAGTTAATTTCTAAGGCATTTTTTTACAGTTTTATAATAACCCAAATTAATGAATAGTTTAGGGGTTGAGCACTCTGAAAACTTTACTCCTGAAACTACAGCATAACAAAAAAAGTGATTCCCTCTAATTTTGTTTAAAAGCAGATGATCCAAGTTTTTTCTTTTTGTTTCCAACTGATTTCCATAGCAATTTGGTATTATTAATAGTCAATTTTATTTACAATAACAAATTGTAATAAAATTTTAAAATTTACAATTATTATTATTATTTTTAACTTTTTTACAATTTATTTTATACATGTGGCTTTTATACACCTTAGGATACATAATTAAAAAGAATGCATACACATTTACCAAAAAGCCATGCATATAAACTCAGTCTTGAAGGTTACAATATACATATATTTAAAGTTAGATATTATATATATATATATAATTGTGATACATTAAAGATTAGCTTTTCAAGCTATTGTGCATGCGCTTTTTACGAGTGTTATAAAATAAATGCTTATTTACATAATTGTGATATTTTAGTTGTGTATATAATTAATATATATAGAAAACATTGATTTCTTATTAACGAATTAAAACCAATTATTTTTTTTCTCTTTTCTGGATAATTGTAATATTCAAATAAATGTTCTGGACATTCATACAGAGGGAAGACAGAAAGTGGAAATTAAAGAGGCTTGGACAATGACCAAAGATCAATTTTCAATAAAAGAAAAGTCACAAGCATCCTCCTCTCAACGAAGTGGGCTGTTTAAATAAATTTAAATATTTTTGAATATTAAATAAAGCAAATGCAAATGTTAAATAATTATCACATGTATTTAAAAGCTCAGAACACTAAAGAAATAATAATCCTATGATTGTGATATTTTACATAGTGAAAGAAAGCATGCTAAGCATTAATAAAAGCTAAGTTTAATTTATAAAGACTACCTTTTCTGTATGACTGCCTAGAACATTCATTTGAATATTAACTAATTAGTAATAGAAAATAATGTTATATCTGTTTTCATCAATTTTTGTCTGTGCATATAATGAAATTTCCTAAGTTCATGCCTAATCTGAGTTTGATACTTTTGCATGTATTCAAAAAGTGATGAAGTAAATAAGATAGCACCTATTCCCAAATAAGTTTATCATGAAGGCTTTTAATCAGTGTCAAGAGTGTATGGTCGACGTAAAATTACACATAATGCACATATGATCGTGCTATATATAGGTATAGTATAGTGGATACAAAGATCAACAGCTAACTGATTATCATAAGAAAATTATATCACCATATCCTTCATGTTAAAACAAATCAATAGAATATCAACAATCTGTTGTCAAGGTGACACTACAATTATGCAGTAAATGAACTATGTTGCCTTGACAACAAATTGCTAAAGATTCTATTGCTTTATTTTTTAACATGAGAGATGTGGTAATGTAACTTATGTATATCCATAAGTTTTTTGTATGAAAGTATATTTAAGTTTTTAAGAAATATGATACAGTGATTAAGTTATAACATTTAATTATTAGTTATAAAAATGTCTTTGCTTAATATTCTTTTAATACAACTATATTAGCAACTTTTTTAGATAAAAAAAATACCAAAATAATACTTCTGCTTTTGAATTTTTATTTAATAAATTGCAATTCAATATTTCAACACGTTAAAGGATTTTTTCAGGGTGATATATACACTTTATACATATATAGTTCTTTTAAAATTCTTTTCAACTCCTGTATAAAAAATTTCTAACTTCCAAATATTTTTAAATTAATTAAAATCATTAAAATTATTCAAAACATTCTTTGAAACAATATTCAAAATAATGTTTAAATTATATTTTATTTTATGACAATAAAATCAAAATTATATTTTTAAAATTCAATTTTAATGTCATGAAATAAAATGTCATGTTGTTAGCTTTTAATTTTCTTGTTTTCTATTTTTTTTTAAAAAAAGAAAAACCGTTTTTAATCATTGTAATTGTTTTAACTTGCTTTTGAAATTCTTGGGATTTTAGAAAAATGTCATAAATATTTGAAAAAAAAATTATTAATTAATTTTTTATGTATTTGTATGTTTTACTTTGTATATTTAATTTAGATATAATTTGTGATTAATTTGTTATTTCGATGTAATATATGTAAACAATATATATATCACTAAAAACCAGTCAACATTTAGACAATCCTAATGTCATTATATATATATAGAAAACGATATTAAGATGTCTATATATTACACTTCAAAAGTTACTTAAATTCGATATAAGCTTAAAACTATGAATGATTTAACAGATTTAGGATTATTCATTATTGTTGTAATCATCTGCTTTGAAAATGTCATTTATCACTCACTGATTTTAAGTAGACAAATGCAAGGTATGATCCACATGGTTAATGACTGCCAAATCTTTGGCTGCGGTGACAGAAATGAAAATCTTAATAAAGTCAGTAGGGAATCTGTCTCCTCATTGAAATTTCTACAAGTTCCTTTATGATATTTTTTCATATCTCCTCATTGGAATTTCTACAAGTTCCTTTATGATATTTTTTCATATCTCCTCATTGGAATTTCTACAAGTTCCTTTATGATATTTTTTCAATAGTTAAACTGGCTAAAAGAATCTATGTATATAAATAGTTTTCTGCAAACTTGTTATTAAATTTTTATAAAACTGGGGAAAAAATGTTATATATAACAAGAGAAAGCAGTTTAAAAATTTGATAAACTGTCATTAGTTTAAGTTTCTTTGATTATGAAAAAGGTTCTAATATTGTATTTATATCAATTATAATTAATAATATCATCTATATTTTTATTACTATCTATAATGCTTTTTTACAGTCCACTATTGATATTTTTAATTGCTCCAGCAATCTTCATCAGAACTTCTCTTTATATTTCCAAATCTTAAGATTTGGAAATATAAATAAAAGAAGTTAACTTATCTAGTATATATAGTAATTTAAGTAGAAGTTCTGAAGAAGATTTCTGGCCAATTGAAATTGTCAATAGTAAAGTCTAAAAAAGCATTGTAAAAAGTAATAAAGAATATACATGATAGTAATATTATATGGATTTGGCAATGCAATAAGAAAGATAAAGTTATTCTTAATATTATAAAATTTCAGAAAAATAAACAAAGATTATGTTGAAATTATCAATGAAATAAATTCTATTAAAAAGATAGTAATAAAATAGTGACCCACAACTTAAAATATCAAATGCATTACCTAATTCATCTATTTACCATCTTATAAGTATTTTCATCAAACTTATATAAAATTATTTAGAAATTTAAGTGTAAATCAAAAGAATATAATTTCTTCAAAAGTGTTTTTTGCTATTTTAAAAATATTTAAAATTCTTGATAAAAAAATATCAGATCTTAAAATAAATGGCAAAGAATACATGAAGAATGAATAATAACACAATTTCTAAAGAAAAATATTTTATGGTTATTGGAACATGGTTTTTATAGAAGAGGTAAATCTCTTTCCAGTTCATATTCTAAAGATTATTTAAATGCATTCTAATAATATATATATATATATATTTTGAGAAAGAGGACGCTCTGAGGAAGGTACTTGATATTGTACTGAAACATCAGCATTTAGCTTTTTCACTACACGGAATATCCCGCAAATAGTAATAATAATATGACATATATATAAAACTAATTAAATGCTTTTATTACATAAATACACTAAAAAGTAAAAAAAAAATTTTCAGCTTTTACAATATTTCTGATATTGCATATCAAAAAATAAAAGCATGGGCACTCATGTTTAGAATTAGTCTTAGTTACACTTTTTGTCATTTTTATGGGCTTCTAATTAAATTAGAATTAGAATCTAAAAAGACATTCAGGCTCCTTTCAGTTATCCAATCAATCTCATACAATTGATACACATGTTCACACACATGTAAAAAAAGATAAATGATCTCCAATATATATATTTCATGCTGAACTAGCACTCATCATTGGTCCAGATCATCTTCCACACATTTATATAATCAGGGATTAGTTTATATTAAGATAGTAAAGCCTGTTCATTAAAGTTTGAAGATTTGTTATCTTAATATAAACCAAGCACTGATTATATATGTGTGTGAGAGATGATAATCTGGACCAACTGATGAATCTTGGTTTAGCTTGAAATATGTATATTAGAGATCATTTATCTTTTTACATGTGTGTGGTCATGTGTATCAGTTGTATAAGATAAATTGAATAGCTGAAGTAAGTTTGAAGGTCTGAGTTAAATCCCTATAATTACATCAAAACTCCAGGAATATAAAGTATACCTGTATTTAAATACTACTGATTCAGCCTATATTCTGCCCATTTCTCTTCTGTGTATTTAAATGGACAAGGTCCTATATATGAGGTGTCAAAATGACTTAAGGTCAACATGGGCATGACAATAATTTTGGTATTTTCAAGGGACTTGGGCATTCCATCATTAGATTTTCAATGATATGGAAAGCTTACAAGTTGAATAGTGGAGTACATTGAAGCCTATCCATTAAAGTTTGAAGATAAACCTAGCACTGATTATACATCTGATTAGAAGATGATGATGATCTGGATCAACTGATGAGTGCTGGTTCAGCATGAAATGTGTATATTGGAGATCTTTTTTTTCATATGTGGGTGGTCTTGTGTATCAGTTGTATGAGATAGATTGGATAGCTGAAAAAAGCTTGAAAGTCTGGGTTCAAATCCCCTATAATTATATACACCTGGGTCTTATTTTATGCAGTAGATAGGTTCCACAGAAAATCCGCATTAAAAAAAATCACACAAAAGGAGACTTAATTTACCTTGAAAAATGAGGGATAGGGTCTGTAATTTTCAGAATTTGCATAAAAGCAAAGCAACAAAGAAAAATTACTTTAAAATTCGCATTAAAAAAATAAGCAAATAAAGTATGACTAATAAAAAATTTCAAATATTTAAAAAAAATTAATATAAGACAAACTTTTTTTACTTTTTTTATTAACTACAGTATTTAATTTTACATTTTTCATACATATTTTAATCATTACCACTAGCGTTTGTTTGTAAACTGGAAAGAAATCAGACTTGATGTGATGTGATGTATTGTAGCTTCTCCTTAAATGAAGTCAAGAATCTCTCAGCAATTATGCCCAGAGAAACCTGTTAGCCACTTTATTTTTATTCGTGATGTGATGCACAACTAGCACCATTTTCAGTCTTATGCTGTGTTAATGGTTTACTGTTTCTATATTTAAAAAATGAGATCGTAATCAAAACAAAAAATTATCCATTACCATTAGAAAGATTATTTTCAGTTTATAAAATCTTCGTTTATTATTTTAAAAAACTAAAAGATTATTTATTTCTGTTATATCTAACAAAATATACATTTTAAAAGTTTAATTTTTTTGAATATTTATTGCGATATTATTGCAATATTTTTATATGTAAGTATAAATCTATTATTATTATTTACTCATTAGTATATATAGGTTATTTACATAGAAGCTAAAATTCTAAATACAGCTTCAGGCCATATTCATGTTAGCTGCCAATATAACGTTATATTTTTGAAGAAAAAAAATATTTCAAGTGAAAATAAGTTATTAATAATTTAAATTTCTTGATATCTAATAAATATAATGAAATATGAAAGATATTAAGAAGAAACATGAATTGCATAACTTCAAAATCGCATTAAAATAATCTGCATAAAATGAGACCCAGGTGCATATATATACATCCATTTAAATTAATTTAATTAGAAAGTATTTAGTCTAGAACAACTATTACAGGTCAAGGGTTAAAGTAAAATGACAGACTGATGCATCCAAAAGTAGTGTCCATTAACTTTGACTCCTGGTCTGGGGCAGTTGTTCTAGGTTAAGTGCTTTCTAATTAAATTAATTTAAATGGATAACTTCACACATTCAAGATTTCCATCTAAAGCATCCATTACAAATATTATATTATGTATACATGTGTGTAATATATCTATTTTCAATATATGTAAAGTATAACTGAGACTATTTATAAAGATAAATGTTCCATGCATTTATTTTGGTCACATGATATTAAGAATATTGCAAAAGCTGAAGAAAATGTATTATTTACTTTTTAGTACATTTATATGAATAAAAGCATTTCTTTAAATATATATATTATTTTCTACTTAATAGTTTTATATATATGACACTGAATTATAAAAGTTCTCAGTTTATCATTAAATTTAATGTGTATTATTTTCTGTGGTTGATCCAGTTTTCAATAAATCATTCCGTTTTAAATTACAAAAAGAGCTACTAGATACTATTAGCATCAATGTTATAGGTAGAATTGAAATTTTTATTTTTTTGGTAATTTGTTGTTTAAATTATTTGTAAATTCTAAGAAATTGTATTGTCATTGGAAATATATGTGTGTTTGAAAAGTTTCAGCTAAATCAGAAATCAGGAAGTGAATAAAAATCAAGTTACAAAATTTTATCTAGACATAAACACTAAAAATTAGTAAATTAAATAAAAGTATAAAAAACATGCAACAATTAATTGAAATTTAAAAATATGGCTAAAAAAAAAAATAACAAAACAACTATGATTAACCAATGTAATGCAGTCTTTAAGAAAAGTAGCTGCAGAATTATTTAAAATGTAGCATAATGAAATGTCAAATAAACAAAGAGTCAGCTTTAAAACATGTGGATGTAAGAGTTTGAATTTGTTATACAGTACATTTTCATATTTATAGATTCCCCAATTCATAGTTTTATTAAGTTATGGATTGAAAAAGTATTACATAAGAAAACCAGAAATCCAGAAATTTCATGTAGAAATCTTCTGCGAGAGAGCCATAATGAATAATCTTTCAATCAGACATTTCCTTTGTCTTGAAACAACTAATCATGTGATTAATCTCTACTTGTTGCTGCAATGTCTTTTCCAAAACCCACTTTTTAAATTTTCTATTATTTTGCTGATGACTTAATGAGTACGTTTTAAAAATTAAATTGTATTGTAGGTGTTTGTATATATATATAATAAGCATATACTATACTGAATTTTCTATTACATGGATCATACACTATTTGGAAGCCTTAAGGAAATTGAAATTAAGTGATCTGGTTATGAAATGGTCTACTGCATAGTAATAGCAAAATTTACTTGTTTTTTAAACTTTTGTATTCTTTTGAAATCAGATAATTATATTAGTTATAAATCACTGATGTTGTTATACAATAATCAATACTTGATATAGTGAAATCAAAAATGTGTAAAATTAAATTAATGAAGTAGATCTGATAATAAATTTTCTTAAATCATTGAGATAACTGTACCAAAACAAAAAAAATAAAAATATAGTTAATAACAATAGATACTCTTTATGAGTAATTGCCAAGTGTGTCCTGTGTTAAATTTATTAAGAACATTACAATTTTGAAATGTGTATTTTCTGTTAGTCAAAATATAATCCAATTCTGTTGTACTTTCTTTGGATGCTTCCATGTCCATTTTCTTTTAACATTTTTCTCAAAAAAAGAATTCATAATATAAAGTTTTTCTTTTTCTGCAAACTCCACAAGTCTATGTTCTCTCTCATTTCTATTACCATAACCAAAATTACCTACAGCACTTTCATCCTTTATTTGTTTTCCAATTCTAGCATTAAAGTCTCCCATGACAATTTTAAAATGTTGTTTACTCTGATCAAAAGCCTTTTGTACATCCATATAAAAATCTTATATAACTTCATCACTATGAGAACTTGTTGGGGCATAAACCTAAATTATGTGCACTTGGTATCTGCTACTAAGTTGTATAACTAAACTTGCCACTCTGTCCAATACACCATCAATCTCCACAATGTTGCTCTTCCACTTTTTATTTAATTTGAATCCTACCCCACTTGTATTTGCAATATTTGTGCCTTTATAGTAGAGTACATGTCCACTTTTTAAATCAATTGTCTCTTCACCTCTTTTTTAACTTCACTAAGTACAATAATATCCCATTTAATATAAGACAGTTCTTCTAATTCTTGCAATCTTTCTTCACTTGAAAGTGATCTGCAGTTGTAAGTACCTAAATAAAAAGTTATCATCAAATAGCAGCCTGGGTTTACAACCAGAGGATTTTTAGCACCCTCTGCCTTTGATCACCAACCACTGCCTTGGTTGGCAACTTTACAGCCTCCTGTGAATAAGGGCCATGATTTATTTTTGTCAGTCATGATTGTATATATCTATTGAAAAAATATTTATCATTTACACATACATTCATTCTGCCTTATCAGGCCATTGGGAAGAAAGACTATGGTGTTTCTTGATCTTAAACTCAGAGGTAAAAAGTCAATAAACTCTCCATGCTGGCTAATGCATGTTGGTGAGCAGCATAACAGCTGCAATGACACAAACGTATATAGTGGATATTAGGAATTTGCCCTGTTCAGTTCTTTTAAGGCCTCCAAGAGAAATCAAAGGATCTCCTTTCAGTTAATAGCAAACTCCTTTCTATTGTACTTGTATTTAAGTATTATAAAATAATATATATAATCAGTTGATGAAAAGGCATTCAGTTAACTATAGTCTTTAAAGTAAGCAACATAAGTCATACTTTAATTAGTAATAATTTTAATAAGCATTTTTTTTAATTTATGAACTACAGAAATACGTTAATGTTATTTAAATATTTGAAAACTAGGCACTTCCCAGAAACCTGGAGCCCTAATTGTAAATATAGGGATTTGAACTCAGACTTTCAAGCACCCACCACATGTGTGCGGTCATGTATATCAGTTGTATGAGATAGTGTAGATAGACAGTGGGTACTTGAAAGTCTGAATTCAAATCCCTATATTAATGTTATTTATAGAAAATGTAATAAGTTTAATATATATTAATTTAAGATAAGCATCTTCATCAAGTTGTTAGAATTAATTAAAAGTAAATTCCCAGATGACTCTACTGTGTGATGATGAAGGAAAGAGAGTTGTTACAGTTCAACATTCTTACTTTACCCTATGTATTGATTTCCTAGACTTTAATCTGGTGATGCAAATCTAAAGTATTTGCATAGAATACCAAAGTGAAAAGATGAGTGATGACTGATTTTCTCTTTAAGATTTCTACAGGGTCATCTCTGAATCAATGCATGTATTAGTTTAGCTATTCACCACAAAAAATTTTAAGAAGCTGGCATGTATGGATTATGGCTTGTAATATGGGATGTGGCAGTAAATTGAAACGATTTGCTAACATTCGATTTTATTTTAAATTAGGCAAAACTGCTACTGAAATTATTGATTGATTCACACTGTGAATGGCAGTGACTATGAGTTATTAGAATGTTTTCAAATAGTTTGCAAAATTTCAGTGCAAGGAGAATATTGAAAGCAATCTATGAAAGTACAAAACACACTCTCACATTTCATGTTGTAACTTGTGATCCAGACATATCAATACCTAAAACATTTTGTGGTGAGTAGCTAAATTTAATCACCATGTAGTGCATATGATGATTCAAAGAGGGCACTGTAAGCAGCTTGGAAAATTTTTATGGGAAATAACTAAAATATGTCAATACATAATGCCTGTTGTGATTTTAAAATGGCATTGTGGGACATTTGGAAAGAGAACAAGTCACCATTTGATTGGAATATATTGTCAAGGCAATATACCCAATGATCTTAATCTAATTAAAACAAGCTTACAATTATAATATAATTTATTTTATTAAAATCACTATATACATTTTCTAATGAATATGGGCTTACCAAACTCATATTTATCAATCAATAGCTATCAGCAATATATTCCTACTTAATATATACTGAGTTTCACCTTAATAATGATTTCAAAAACAATTGAAATCAAACAACTATATAAAATTAATTTTTTTTTTATTTAATCAGTTTTTACCCTATATTAGAACCTTTTCAAAATATACTTTTCTAATACAATCACACGACTCTTATATCTATCAACACTCCCTCTAACATTCATTTTATATAATCATATAATCTATTTATATATATATACTATCCCTTTTGTTATTATTTTTTGGTAATCGTCTATTAACAGCAGTACATTTTTTGATGGCGCTGTTACATCTCTTCAAAAACCTATTAATATAATGTTTTCGGGCCTACCTTTTTTTTTTACTTTTAAAAATTTACGTTATTGTTAACATTCTAAATTTTTAAAAAAATATTTTTTGTGTTGTTTCTTTTTTTTTTTTTTTTTTTTTTTGGAATTTTGTTAAAACGTTTAATTTACTGGTACAAGAATAACGTTATTCTTATAATACTAAATTAAACATTTAATCAAAAGTAAAAAAAACCCAACAAAAAAAAATTGCCTTTTTATTTCCAAATTTATGCTATTCATCTAATAGTAAATTCAACGTTTCAACCAAAATTTAAAAAAAAAAAAAATCTGAAACACTTCATTACAAAAGGAATCACCCCCCCCCCATAAAAAACAGTTTCTTTTGATTTCCAAATTTATGTTATTCTTCTAATAGTAAATTAAAATGTTGAAACAAAACTAAAAAAACAACCAAAAACACTTCATGAAAAAAAAGTCATCAAACCCAAAACAAAACAGTTTTCTTTGGATTTCCAAATTGGTGTTATTTTTCTAATAGAAAATTCAATGTTTCAACAAAAATTCCCAAAACATAAAACAACAACAACAAAAAAAAAAACAACCCAAAACATTTCATTAAAAAAAAGAATCAAACCCAAAAATCGAACAGTTTTTCTTGGATTGGCAAATTGATGTTTTTCTTCTAATACTAAATTCAATGTTTAAACCAAATTCAAAAACAACCCAAACACTTCATGAAAACAGTAATCAGCTGACTTTGTTTTTTATGCCTGCCACAGATGAAAAGTCAAAAACAAAATCCAAATACTTTTCTTTTTGATTTCCAAATTGATGTTATTCTTGTAATAGTAAATTAAATGTTTAAACAAAATTACAACAACAAAAATAAAAAAAACAACCCAAACCAAAAAATTTATTAGCTAGTGTTTTTGTATTTTATTAGCCAACTTGGTTTTTAAATCTGTAATACATGTGCCAAAAAAAACTTCTTTGGATTGATTGGGTTTTAAAAACAACTCACGACAACAAACATCGATTCCAACAACTACAAAAACAACAACAACTTTATTTCCAAACCCAAACAAAAAAAATCTCACTTGTAAGTAGAACCAAATTTAAAAGAATAACATTGCATAAGAGCAAAAATGTCTTTTGAAACTACCGGTTGTGTACCGCCATCTCATCATGAGAACGTAAAATTTGTCATAAATCCACCCACATTATGCTCTGAAAAAAACCTTTCCAAAATTCTAGAAGCTTCTAAGATGCATAAGGAAGCATGCTGACAAGGTGATAATTGTCACTATGCGATACTACTCCAATTGGTGTGTGAGACAATGATTTTGAAAAGAGATTTCAACATTGAAATTGAACAACAGATTCCCTCATATCAAATGGTAGTGAACTCTCATTACCGAACCTACACATAAAGTGTGGCCACACATAACTAGGCATATGATTTCTGTGCTTTTGCATAGACAATAATGCCATTATGTGGCCCAAAATGGCTAGCCGTAGTTTCGGCCACATTAAATGGCATATTTCTGTGTTTTTGCACAGAAACAGTGCCATCAAGTGACGTACAGCTGCTAATAAATGAGTACCTTATTTTTTTATATAAATATACCATTTTTATACAATAAATAAATCCACATTAACTACAGTTAAATAATTACATATATGTATTATACACCAAAAATGATATACTACTTTACATAAACTCCATTGAATTAATTATATACATGTACTTTATACATTAAACTGAATTACATATCATTTTTCATATATTTCTAATAACCATATCTACAAATAAAAAAGTTTTCATCCATAATTAACTAATTATTTACATATATCACATATATTACAAATATATATATATATATATAATATTAGGGTATGAGCACAGACTTTCACACGACCCACCACTCTCCACTCCTTCTAATAACACTGATACACTTAAACATATATATGTTGAAAAGATAAATAATCACCAATATACGTATTTCATGCTAAACCAGCAATCATCAGTTGGTCCAGATTATCATCTCTACACATATATACTATAAGTGCTCAGATATATATTAAGATAGACAATCCTTATACTTTAATGGACAGGCTTCAATCTACTCCACACTCCAACTCTTCAACCATCCATCCAATTGAAAATCTGATGATAGAATGCTCAAAGGCCACCCTGAGGCTGAGATTCTTGTCACACCCAAGTTGACCTAAGGTCAATCTGAACCCCACATGTACAGAACATAATCCATTAAATACATATGCAACGATGGGCAGACATCTCTATAATGTAATAACTGAAACATAGGCTTATTTATACCTGTGTCTATATATATATGTAATATTAGGGTATGAGCACAGAAGAAGTGGAGAGTGGTGGGTCGTGTGAAAGTCTGTGCTCATACCCTAAAATTACATATATATAGACACAAGTATAAATAAGCCTATGTTTCAGTTATTACATTATAGAGATGTCTGCCATCCTTGCATATGTATTTAATGGATTATGTCCTGTACATGTGGGGTTCAGATTGACCTTAGGTCAACATGGGTGTGACAAGAATCTCAGCCTCAGGGTGGCCTTTGAGCATTCCATCATCAGATTTTCAATTGGATGGACGGTTGAAGAGTTGGAGTGTGGAGTAGATTGAAGCCTGTCCATTAAAGTATAAGGATTGTCTATCTTAATATATATATATATATCTGAGCACTTATAGTATATATGTGTAGAGATGATAATCTGGACCAACTGATGATTGCTGGTTTAGCATGAAATACGTCTATTGGTGATTATTTATCTTTTCAACATATATATGTTTAAGTGTATCAGTGTTATTAGAAGGAGTGGAGGGTGGTGGGTCGTGTGAAAGTCTGTGCTCATACCCTAATATTACATATATATATATAGACACATGTATAAATCAGCCTATGTTTCAGTTAAAAATATATATATTAAATTTTCCAATTGTTCTTTAATGCCCTTTTACTACTCGTCTTTGCAGATCTTTTAATTAAATTAACATATTTATTCATATTCTTCTGAATTTATGCTGTCTCATAATATTTCTTTCTATTATAATCTTTAACTTATTTTAAAACTTCTATATCTCATTTTATGACCAGTATTTAAATAATGAACAATATAGTCCTGAATTTATATCCTTCCTATCAATAGTCTAAATGTACTCCTTTTCCCTTTTTATTGCTATTTTCCCCCATCTGACCTATATATATCGTATTACAGCTTCTGAAAATAATTTTATATACTAATCCTATTTTACTTTATTATTCTCTCCACATTTAATTCCCATTTTCCACCTACTCTGTAACAATCCCATATAAAGACTGTATTTTTTTTACCTCTACAGTCTTTTTGCTTTACTTTTATTATTATTCTTTAATGTTTTATTAATAATATCTCTATTGAAATTAAGTATGGCGATAATAAGAACAATTAATCATAGCCTTGTAAATAATATTACTGTATTTTAAATTTTGTGGCAGAATGCAATTAATTACAAATTAAACCCTATATGTAGTTGAAATGTTTAAGACTAGACAGCATACCATTTATATGATCGCCAAGAGTCGATATCGATTTGTCACAATAACAATATTTTATGTAAATTCCTGAAGTTGTTATAATAAATTGGAAATTTTTCAAACATTGGTGGTCGAGAGGTCGGCGACAGCAGCTTTACAAGCAGTTGTTCCGGGTTAGCGGGTTCGCTTCCCGGCTGATGCTATGACACATGAGAAAAAAAAATGGATATTCATTCCAGTTTTACAATTTTTTTTTTTTGTCGACAAATTTGTTTTTTAAAAAAGTGATTTATTTTAATAAATATTTCATATATTTAATAGTAGAGAATGATTTGGAGTAAAAAGGTTTTTTGATCATAATTTGATAACCTTCATTTTTTCCCCTCTCTTTCATTCTGTTGAAAATTTATATCGTCTTTTATAATGTTGCTTTAACAAAAACAGTGACAAGAGAAATTTATTCACTTCGCTCTTTTTTTTAAAAAGAAGGGAGAAAAAGAAAAATTTGTTTACAAAAATAAAATGCTTTATTACTCTGTTATTCTAAACTATATTAAATTAGTGAAACTGAATACGCTAAAATTTTGTTTGTTTGCTTGTGTGTTGAACACCATCACTCCATCAATCTATCATTCGTTCATTCTATCTTTTTATGATCTCTTAGTCATTTCATCATTTTGTACTTCTATCACATTATTACTAGTCACTTCAAATCCTGAAGAAACATCAAATAAGAATCATATTTTCTTTCTTTTCTACTATTTATCTATTTTATGATGTTGGAAGCCACCAAATGTAAACTGCATTTATGAGTACGTGGCGGCATATGTATGTGTGTGTAGATATAGAACAAATCATGAATTCAAAGAACTTTCTAGTATTCTTCAAAATAAGAAGTGGGCGGGGAGGGGGCATCAGCACGCTATTCAAAGCCAAGTGATCGAGATTTTAGCGAATTTTCTTTCTTATTTTGCTTCTTGTAAAATTATTTAGATTACCATTTGCCAATTAATAAATGAATGGATAGCTATTGTAGTATGAGCTAGCTATCTAAAAAAAACTCAGGCTTGCTTGAAGAAATGTAATTATTTGAAAAAAATTTCCCAAAATTTACTCAAATTCTAAATTCTAATTCTAGGTCACGGACATAAGATTTTATATATATAAAGTCTTATATATATGTGTGTGTGTACGTGTGTGTTGATTCTGTCTTAAATGAATAGAATAGTGTGGCAAGCAATCTCACTCAATCATTATTGATGAAAGTATGCACGTATTTGCTATCCTCATAACATATTATTCTGACATCTCAATTTTATAGCTACATCACATACTTTAATAAATCCTTAAAATAAATACATGCATTCGTTGAACCATAAATATATGCACTATATTATTTAATACTTGTGAATAACCTATATATATATAATATTATGTAGCCTTGTTTATGCGGTAGATAGATTCCTCAGAAAATATGCACAAAAATAGACTTAACCTACCTTGAAAAATGGGGGATATGTACCGTAATTTCCAAAAATCACATAAAAGCAAAGCGACAACTTAAAATTACTTTAAAATTCACATTAAAAAAAAATAAGGAAATAAAATATGACTAATAAAAAATTTCAAATTTGAAAAAAATTTATGCAAGACAAACTTTTTTTATTAACTACAGTATTTAATTTTATTCAAAACAATATATTTTTATGTGTAATTTACCTTTTTTCATACATGTACAGTATTTTAATCATTATCACTATTTGACGATATGCAGTTTTGTTTGTGAACTAGTAAGACATCAAATTCATCACAAGAGGAAATACAACTAGTGCCAACTTCATTTTTTTAATTGCTCTCATAGTTTAATTCGCCCAAACTAAAATGTTTTCCAATCACTGTTGATCCTTCCCATTTCGGTAAGTGATCTAAAATTAAAATTTTTGTTTCCAAAGAAATTCATTTTCTTGGGTGTTTTTCCTTTCTCCATTATGGTAAACCAAAAGTTTAAAATAAAAATAAGAATTTAGACTTATGATAATAAAATGACATCTACTCACCACTGTTGGACAAAATTTAATTAAAACTAACAATTAAAAATTAAATTCTTATTTTTGTCTTTAATTTTTTAATTTTCAATTCTGTTTAAAAATCAAATTCCATTGTTTCAAAGCATATTAATTTCAGATCACATTATGTAATTTTTAAATTGTTAATTACAATTAAAAATCAGATTTTAATTTTTAATTGTCAAATTTAATTGTGCCCATCGGACACTAAATGATTAATTGATTATGTACTCTTTTTTAAAAAGCAAAAATAGAATGTGATTTAAAATGCAAAAACAACAAAATGCATAGTATAGACATCTATAAGGTTTGAACAGATTTACATTATAATCTTGTAAAATTTAATGTGTGTATATAAAATGGGGAAATCCTGATTTTACATGAATTATGAACTTCTTTATTGCACAAAATCTATTACAGTACTATTATAAAGCACTGAAAATATTGAAATTATTAGATGGAAGTCGAACTCTGATAATGCACTATTACTTTAAATATGATGTGTAAATGCACAAAATTTATAATTTTAAAGTAATAACTCATTATCAGAGCTCGATTTCTGATCTAATAATTTTTATCACATAAAAGAAAACTGCATACAAAGATATTTAAAAAAAAAAACATGAATCACATAATTTCAAAATCACATTAAATAAATCGGCATAAAATGAGGCCCTGGTGTGTATAATGTTAATGAGGACGATTAATGAGGAACCTCCATGACAAAAAAAGGAAATTTATTTGAAAATAGACTGAAGTTTCTTTCTAATTATATGCATAATAATTAAGCTTAGTTAAACATAAGTCTAGAAAATTTATAATAAGCATATGCATAAAATGATGAGAATAGAAACAAATGGCATGATTTTTAATTTTAAATAATATCCTTTTATTGTAGAATTATTCTCCATTAATAATGGCCATATTTTTTGCGCATTAATATTAAAATATATGCATGTAGATAAAATAGAAATTCATGTAACATTATTTATATTACAATCATATATGTATGTCTAAAAAATATACAATGAAAATAAACTTAATGATTATAATGGGTTAATATCTTGAGAAATCATTAATTCTATTATTTCTAATTATTACACGTTAAATTATCAGTTTGATAAGAATATTTATAAAAAAGTCAATAAAGTCTTTCTAAATCTAGTTTATTAAAAATGCATGCCAACAGATTTCATTAATGAATTTTATTAGTTTAGTTAGCTTATTTCTTTAAAATAATAAGAATAAGAATTCTCATCTGAAGGCATGTGGTAATGGTATTTTAGATGTGATATTCCCATCACTTATCATTAAATGTTGAATGTATAGAAATTTTTAAACTTCATTTAAACTTTTCAAATACAAATAACTTGTTAATAATAACACGCAAATAGACAACACAGGTTAGTAATTACGCAATGTTTTGAGTAGTATTATTATTCATGATTTTTCAGATGTTGATGGTCTGACCAGTATCAATATTAGCATAAGAGTTCAACTTACACCTTTAGAATCTTGAATATTGAATTTTAAGACAATGTTCTAACTAAAGGAGCCTTTGACAGAATATCTTAATTGGTTAGAGCATTGCCTTAAAATTCAATATTCAAAAATCTAAAGGTATATGTTTGATTCCTACGCTAATATTGTCACTGGTCAGGCCAGCAACATCTGAAAAAGAGGGCAGGATAATACTAATTGAAACATTTGTGTAATTACAAATCTGTGTTATCTATTTATGTGTTATTACTAAGTTGTTTGTATTTGAAAAGTTTAAAATTTTATATACATTCATATTTTAAGCACAAATGGCAATAAAAAAGATTTTGTTGATTTTATGAAATCAATCTACTTTTCCCGAATATTGAATAATGAAAATGTTCTCTGTTTTTATTACAATTTTATTTTTTCAATATTTGTAAAGTTGATTTTATTTGTAAACATAAACTTCTACCAAATCATGTCCATTTTGAAACAGAATAATGGTTTAATACTAAAATCAAATGTTGAAATCTTACATAACCCTGACAAAAGGAAGCAATTAAATCTGTCATAATGTGAGAGAGTTAAGAGTAAAAAGGTAGAATAAGGTGTAATAAGGAATGTAAAATATAGGGTATATGAGCACAGATTTTCACACGAGCCACCGCTCACCACTGTATCTCATAACACTGATACACTTGAACACATATATGTTGAAAAGATAAATAATCACCTATAAACATACTTCATGCTAAACCAGCAATTATCAGTTGGTCCAGATTATTATCTCCACACATATATGCAATAAATGCTCAGATATATATATATATATATTAAGATAGCCAATCTTCATACTTTAATGGACAGGCTTCAATCCACTCCACACTCCAACTCTTCAACCTTCCATCCAATTGAAAATCTGATGATAGAACGCTCAAAGTAATGTAGTAAAATTAGTAAAAGTACTATTTCATTTAGTAATCTGAATGAAATGTGATACACATATACATAGATATAAAGGTTTTAAACTTTTAAATGTTAGGATAACAAGAATAGCAAGCATGTGTACATAAATAAATAGCAAAATATTATTAAAAATATTATAAAGAAGCATGTTTTTTTTTGTTTTTATACATAAAGGATTTTAAGTTTAAAATGCTGTAGAAAGATTATGTTTATGAACAGGTGCTATAAAGTTTATAAGCAATATTATATGTTAACGTAGTTGATTGTTGTTTTTGTTTATTTAATCCATTTTTCTTTAAAATATCCAAATAAAGTAAAGTATATCTTACATAAGCCCATACATATATATTTTCTTTTGCTTCCAGTTAATCCTATTATTTAAAAGTAGACATATTTGTTTTAAAATTTTATTTTGAAATCTGAATACATATATTATATGTTGTTATATATTAGATGTTGTTATGTCTCAGAAAGGCTTGGGATTAGATATTCTTTTTAGTTATATTGATTTTATTTAAGAAAAATATATACAAACTCGTGAAAATTCCTTCACTGGTCATTCATTGAGTTCTATGAGAATTTAGTTAGTATTTATATATAATAAAGATGATAAATTTCTCTGTTAATAAAATATGTGCTTCCATATATATATATTGTGACGTCCATGACATAATTTAGATATATAGTTTTAAAGAAATGAATTCAAAAATTATCATGAATTTTAAAATGTACGAATTATTTATTTATTTTTAATCTTTAATCATTAATAAGTTGAAAACAATATAATTAAAAAAATGATAAGTTTATTTCTTTATTTATTGAAAATAATAAAATTTAATTATTTTAAGATATTGGATTGCTATAGAAACTTGCATAGTTGCAAAATAAATTTTAAAAAACAAACTCTCAGATCGTTTACTTTTCAAACTTGAGAGGGAAAACTTCACTTTTTTTAGTGCTGCTTATAGAATGAAAGCCAGAAAAAAATTAATTTTCACTTATGTTTATATAATGCAATTAAATTAAAGGGGTAAAGCTGCTTTAGAGTACTTTACCCTAACAGTTCCATAAGTGTAGTTTCTTAGTAGGGAGCTATAAAAAGATACCTTCAAAATGAACAATGCCTTGCAGCCAACCCTAAAATTATTGTGGATAACTCGATATTTCACTATCCTATGGAAATTTACCAGTTAATTAATTGTTTTAAGAAGAAATTATTCCCAAAACAAAAGGATTAATACATTCATCATATGTGATTCCCCCAAACATAAGGAGCAACATTTAAAAAGAACTTAATTTTGAAAATAAACTACTGATACATTTGAAATATTAAATTATGATCATTATGACCTGAGATCCCAATCTAAAATTATTTTATTATCAAAGAAACTTGAACTCAACAAAAAAATAAAGTAACTGGATAAAACTCTTACAATAATTTTAGTGAATTAGAATAATTAAAAATATTTTTTCATGTATGTTCTCTATTCTAATATGTTTATATAAATATAAACTGTTATATTGATTTATTTTATTTTGTTAATTAAAAAGTATTGTTGGAGTTAATAATTTTGTTTCTCATATATTTTCTCATTCAAATTTTAAGTAGACTATCTTATATTGCCTTAAAATTAATATTTTAAATGCGGAGAGAATAATGATCATGAAACATGGCTGGATCTACATAAAGACTTGTTCTTAATATAAGTCCAGTTTAATCATTATCTGTGACTATTATTAAATTACTTAATAAAAATAAAAATTGTCCACCAAGTGCGTGATCACTATTTGTTATTTATATTCCCTTATATTGAGTATCTTTTATATTTATTATATAAATTAATTCTTGCATATTTCATATTTATTATCATCAATCTTATCAGTTAAAAAAGCGATTTAACCATTAAAATATATGTAAAAAAAATAATAAAGATTAAAAACTCCTAGGCATAATAGAGATGTAAAATTCCTTTATTTTTTGATAAGAAATATGTATTTCTAAAAATTTATATATATTGTAATTGGAAATGGCTCACACACAAAAGGTATTTTAAAAAAAGTATGCTTGAATTAATTCAGTATAGGTGAATATGATTACCAATGGGTGACCATGTATATGGTAGGCTGACTACACAATTTTTTTAATGCAATTTAATAACAGTCATGGATAATGATTAGACAGATTCTACATTAAGTACAAGCCTTTATGTTTATCCTGTTCTATTTCCTGATCATCATCCTCCTCACATTTATAGTATTACTCTAATGTAATATAAAATAGTATACTTGTAATTCCGATGAGAAAATTTATGAGAAACAAAATTCTTAATTACAACGATAAATTTATTTAATACAATAGAATAAAAACAATACAATTATTTTATATTTACATGAGTAACCTAATAAAATAGGAGCATACATGAAAGAAAATATTTTAAATTATTATTTATTCAAGAAAAGTCATTGTAAAAGTCTTACAATGTTTACTTTATTTTTTACTTACAGTAGAGCTCAACTTTTTTTTACACAATACTATTAACTTAAATTTGAGATCTCTGGCCATAGCAAAATATGCTTCTAGTGTCATATTAAATTTTATAAATTATTTAACTTGAATATATTTTCTGTAATAAGTTTCTTTTTTAGTCTTTGTGCTTTATAATTGATGGAATCAGATATATGTATAAATTCTTCTCTTATTGGATAATTTCTTTTTATAATAATTAATTGATAGTTTTTTTATATAATCTTAAATTATTGAATTGTGTTATAGCATCCACAATAATATTCAGGGTTGGCAGATATACTTACGGGTTACTCAGTATTAAGGCACTATAATTGATCCACGAATAAAGCTACACTTCTGGAAAGATGAGACTGGCTCTTCAACTAAAATTCTGTCCTGTTATCAATATAGATTAATATATGAGAATCTAAATCATTCTCCTGGTTTTAATTTGTATAAGTAGCCCAAAAAAGAATTTAACTGAATTTCTTCCAATATTTAAAAACAGACGATCTTCTATTTCTTTTTCCTTCATTGTCTGGAAACTCTCCAAATTTACCGTAACTAAATATTTTGAAAATAATTAACTTTATTTTAGAATTATTACTTTAAAACACCAAGAAATAATTATTTTTATTTTTGAAATATTACTTCGATTTTCAACTTATCCTATATTATTTGAGTTAAAATAAATAAATAACTTTTAGAAAGTTTTAAAATATATAATAACTTTTTGTATTAATTTTTTAATAACTGTACATGTTAAGTATGTCAGAGAGATTACAATATATATATATATTAGAGACATGATATTTCTGTATTTTCCTTATCAGCTAACAGGATGTATTTCCAGATCTTGAGTCACAGTAGAGTTGATTAATTCCTTTATATGTAATCATACCACAAATGTTTAGTGTAGTTTCCAAACGAGATGTTAAAATTTCTGTAATATCTTATTAATGTTTTAAATAAGTTTAGTCCAATAGAGATATAATAGCCCAAATCTAACATATATGATTTATTGTCAATCATATTCGCGCTATGGAGTAAGATGAATGAACAAAACTTAAACTCAAAATGTCAGTGACCCATCTCTATATATTATCTGTTTTGCCATATTTCTAAACAATTTTGAATGACTTTTGCAATATAAGTGCATATGGTGATGAAATATTTGAAACATTTCTCTTTAAGCTCTAAGACTGTTATTATTTATTGCAAAATTATTTTTATAAAGATTAGATACCAAATATTTTTTTAAATGTTAATGAAAGGAAGGGAGTTTTCTGATAGTTTGGAATTGTAACTTATGTTTCAATAATAATTGCTATTTTTTACAATTGCTTAATTTTTTTATGTTTATTTTTTTAATAAACTTTGTTACTTAAAATATAAAGAATAAGTCTCTTCCATAATTTTATCAATTATTATTAATTTAATCCTTAAGTTTCATGTTTGATGTGGGCAAGATGAACATAATATGGAAAGTGGACAGGAAAAAGAGGATTATTGGCCTGGATTTAATTATTAAGGAATAGGGTTGTGCATAAAAAAATCACTTTGCTTACAAGACTAAATGAAAAATACAGTGATTTAGTAATCTTTTTTTTGTTGTTGTTGTTTTGTTGTCCTAGAATGTTAAAAATGTGAATTTGCGGTGGATCTAAAGGTTATTTCTTGGGAGCTTCTTGTTCTCAAGGTGGAACTCCAAAGGCATTTTACTATATATTTTATAAGATAAGAGTTTATATTTAGATATTATTCTTATTGAATTTGTTTAATAATTATTACTATGTAGTTTCATCTTCTGAAAGCAACTATCCACTCTCAAATAAATATTTTAGTTTTGTTTATTCTGAGTAAATCATCTCAAAGGCAGATATCACTTTATATGAGATCACCCAAAGTCATTCAATGGAATATATAGAATCTATATGGAGAGATTATATTAGCATGCATCATCATCCTTATTTTCATAAATCTAATTTCCTTTACTTGTAAATATACAGATGGATCCCTCTTCCACACAAAGTCCTATCCACAAGCTGTTATAATACTTATAGATATTGTAATGATATAAATATTGAGCTTAGTCACGCCCCACAAATTGAACAACAAAACTTGTAAAGGTATAAATTGGTCAACTGAATTTAATAGAGCCACACAAATTGAGCAGCCAAATCTATAACAAAACAATTATATATATATATATTAACGGTCACTGAAAGAGCCTTACCGTATCTGCCGTACGAGGGCGCCATCTAGGCATTTGAACCTAGAAAAATTTATATAGTAGGCAGATACATAAGTTAAGATTCAAAATTATATATATATATTATTCTGACCGTTTGCCCAATGTCACTAGCTCATCGAGTAGCAGAGATTTAAACATTTTTATAAGTTTTAATAGTTTTAGATTCTCAATATATTAATATTTAAAACAATAAAATAAAAGAAACCACTGCCAGTAATTATTAACACACAAATAGATTTTATTAACGCACATTTAAAATTTGAGGAATAAATTTATTTTTAGATTTTAACATTAATTTTTTTTAAAAGATCGCACAGATGGATATTTAAATTATATTTTACTTTAGCATGTCGAGCATAGATAGTCTACATAGATTTTTTTCCACTTAAAAACTTATCAAAACATTCATTCAATCTCAGAATAAAAGTTCATAGCCAATCCAATGTCAGCTTCCAGATATATATTTGCATCCAATGTAATATGAAGATGCTAGCATAAAACCACGCCCGACAGAAATGTGCATCTGACAGCGTGATATTATTTGAAGGAAATGATCCGTGTCCAGGACAGGAAAGTGCATCTGCCTGACTAAGGAATCATGTATATATATATATTTTTTAAAGAGTGCTATGTATGGGGGAAAGCGGTCTTTCTGCCGACTTATAAATCCCTGTCCATAGAGCTGGAATGGGTCAATGGCGCAGGAAATACGTCTGTGACCATTTCAATGATATGACTGCCTCTTTGGGGTCATGCATTCTGTTGGGCATGTTGCCCTGTATGCTAAACACACTTCACATTGCATTAATATAAACACCCATATATCCCTCCACAAGCATTGTCCTAACTAGGAAACAAATAGCCTGAAATTAACCCCTTAAAATAAACATAAACGAATTTAAACATAATTATTAATTTTTATCCATGCAGCTATCCATACCCAACTTTATATTTAATACATTTTAGTTAAAACATAACACACACAACACACAAAAAAAGAAATGGAAATGATTGCTTAAACATCTGCATAAAAAAAATATTAATAATTGAATTTGCATTCTTAAATTCAGATAAGAGTTCTTATTTTCAGCTATTAAAGTTCTTATTAGATAGACACAAGAGTTCATACTTTACGGATTGAGTAGATTTAGAAGTCCATCTTCGTGATCACTTTCGTAGATTTTGACCTTCTTTGAAATAAAACCGCTACTTGCCATGCATTTGGTCATGAACTGTCATCCAGAGGCCTCAGCTGGTTGTCCGGAAAATTAAATTTATTGCAGACTTCCACATCGTGAAAATCTGCAATATAGCTAGTTATAACGACATATTCATAGCCAGCTCTCAGATAACAATTATAATAATAATTTGGCTTTTATATTTTTATTAGTCTCTTATCATCCAATCTTTGGATTCAACCGGAAAGACGTCACTAATCCTCTGGTGTTTCAATTATGGTCCGTGCTGACATTTCTGGTGTTTGCATTGGTCATTTAATTCCTTTGTATTCTCTTATCATTTAATTTATTTTAAGTGCCTCAAGGGTTTGCTTTTGAACAATCATTTAATTAATAAAACAATCATTTCCATTTTCTAAGATTATAGAAATCAACATTATTTCTATTTTTAAAATGTCAATCTTTATATTTTTACTTTTTTACAAAAAAAAATACTTTCAAATACTTTTTCTTAAAATAGTTTAAGTTTTCCATCTGCTCGCGACAATATATATATTAAACATCTTTTAATTTTCGGTTTTTAAGTTTTTTTCTTTTTAATAAATCAATTTTTATTTACGATCTTTTTATTTTCATTTTAAAATAATGTAATGGAATATTATATTCCGTTACAATATATATATATTATATCGAG
>JAQFVV010007772.1:0-59851 GCA_028023455.1 Epiperipatus broadwayi
GAAAAACACAATACTTGTTTTTAAAATTTTTTAATTAATTTAAAACATGTTTTTCAAAGAGATTAAGACAGATGAAAATAAAAACTATGTTTTCAATCAATGTATTATTATCACCTTAGATGATTCTATAAAAGGGGCTGATAACAAAATTAGCTCCAGTCTGGATAGTGATTTTTGAAGAAAGAGAGTCTGGTAATAATTTTTGTAAGAACGGTCCAGCTGAAAAGTTGATTACAATATTTTGTTGCAATTTAATGAAGTGCAGCAGTTGGTTTTAGCTGACCATAGAATTTGCAGAATAGCTACCATAAACTGATGTAGCTGAAGGCATAATATTAGACTTTTCCTTAGCAGGAGTTTGAATTCACATGGAGAAAATGACCCACTTCTTTGTGCTGGAATTCATAGCCTTAAACAGGGAGAGGACAGTTGTTGGCCTGAAATCTATTAAACCAAGACAGCTGCTTGTATGGAACAGTTCTACACAGATGGGAGACCAACTACGGACCAACATTATACATGGATTATACTTTTTCCTGATGATGATGGTCCCTAAAACCAAACTTAACCAGGGAACCCAAGCTTGCTGAAGAAGCAATTATATATATATTGTGCCCTTTTGTATGGGTCACCATTTAATTTTGTGCTAATCTATTAAAAATTTTAAATTTAAGATATATTTGAATATGTGATGTTAATTTTGCTTATGGTAATATTTCAAAGGGTTTAATTAAAGCAATCTATGAGTATTTGATATGTAAAATTGTGCTAATATTGAGAGAGACATTTTAAATGATGATGATTATAATATATGGTTGAGAAAAATGGCCATAATCAATACTGCATTAATATATTTAATAAATAAGTATTTAAAGCTAAGTGTTTAAAAGACAAGTAAGATTAAATACATATGTTTATTGTTGATAAAATAATAGTATAAAAGAATATAAATATTTTAATTATTGTAAGTACTTAAATAGAAGATTAATATTTGATTTTAATAATATTGGATAATTATTTTAAAATCTATTATAATATCTTATTTATTTAAAGAATATTTATTTTAAAAAATGCAATTGTTAGTTTATTTTTAGACGATGACAAGCGTTTCTTGTGTTGTGAAGAACAGATGTTTGTTAAATATACACACACATGCTTGGAAGTTGTTTAGTAAAATTGCAGAACTATTTTAAAAATCATGTTATAAATTTATAAATAATACGTGAGTTATCACGAAATAAAAATAAAGATAAATCAATGTAGAATATTAAATCTGATTTTTAAAAAAATATTGCTTTAAAAATATAACGTATAAAAATACTTAGTTTATTTTGAATAATTTTATAAAAGTTAAAATTAAAATCAAGTAGGTAAAAATATTTTAAAAATATTTTATGGATTTAAATAAATGATAAAGATTATTTTAAATGCAATAATGTAATAAATATTAAATATTAAATAAGTCATTATTTATTTTGATTTTGTGTTGTTGGTAAATATGTAAATAAGCCAGCAAAGTTGATTGTTTAATCTACCAATCAAATGGGAAGTTTCTTCCGGTATAAAAGCTCAGTTCAATTGTTAGGAGAGAACTCTGTGATTGAATTTTCAAGTTAATTGTGTTATTAAAAATAGCAAAGTAAATTTGATAGACGCTCTTAAAATCAATTTTAAAATTACAAGAGTGTCATTATAAATAATTTATAAAAGTTTTAAATGATAGACATGCAGTGTTGAGTTAATTTTTCCCTATCGGTCGTCTCTAATTGAGCTCAATTTGCAAGCAAATAATCATGGAAACATCATATATAGTGAAAATATATCGGAAACTTTACCCTAGGAATATGATAAACGCTGGATTAGTTCGGATAATTACGAGATGGAGAAAAGTAATATTTTGGACAGTATATAATTTTAAAAGCTAATTGTTATTGATTATTAGAAAATAGATATCTTAAAGAAGAAAATACTTCTTTATAAAGAAAGTATTTTATAAGATATAAATTTAAATATATATCTTAAGGAAAGATATTTAAAATAAAAGTAGTTTTGTAAATACTTGCCTTGCTAAGTCTTTATGTTTAAAAGACTGAATGTTGACAATTTTTGAAAGGCAAATAAATTGAAAATATAATTAGCTAAAAGTCTTAATATAATAAAAATTATTATATTGAAATAATTTAAACGCTGGTCGTTTATAAATAAAGAAGCTTATTCTTACCTAGATATTTTGTTAAGAAATGCGCAAGTAATACGTGGACGTCCCAGTTAATTTAAAATAATTAAATGATAATTTTTCATAAATTATAAACTAATTCAAGAATAATAACTTTTAAATAATATTCTTTAAAGAACTGCATCCGGATCAGATAAACTATTTTAATTTTATTTTATTTCTTATGGAAGAATTAACTTTTGTTTATTTTAAAAGAACGTTTTCATACTTCATAAACTTTTAAAAAAAAACACGTGATGGACCGGAAACAGGAAATGGTGTTCTAGTGAATGTGTGCCTCGGATTAAAGAACTTTATGGTGAAAAGGAAACATCGCTGGATTTACGTAATATGAATTCTGTTTTATTTATCTAACATAAAATTTAAATATTATTAATCTATTAAAAATAAGATAGGTACATTTCTTAAAATAGTAACTAAAAATAATATAATGATTAATTGCATAAATTTATTTTATAATTAATATAACACGGAATATATATTAAAGAATGATCGTGAGTGTAAATGTGAATTATTTTATGAAGCTGTAATTCCGAAGAATATTGGAAGATGGACTGTACATTAAATCATTATTGATGGTAAAAATTGTATAATAATAATAATTTTAATGTATTTAATATTTTTTTTTTAGATCAACCGAATGATATGTTATTGTTAAATGAATGTATGAATATTTTAAAATACACACACATTATATTGGCAGTAACAGTTTTATTTAAATATGCATAATTTGAATTTATGATATAAATATGATACAACATTACATAAGAAGCTTAGAAATAATTATATGATTCTTTCGTAAATAAATTTTGATTTTTATTTTTATTATTATTATGTTGGAGTGTTAGAATTATATTTATTATTCATACAAGTAATTATTTTATTTCAAGTTAGGAAGAGATCTCAAAGTCTATATTTTATTTTTATTTTATTGGATAAATTAAGTTAAGTTTTATGTAGAAGTTTATGTTTGAATTAAAGGTTTACTAAATATAGATGACGTAGTATAAATAATTTGGATAATTAGTATTTATTTAAAGTTGATGATTGTTTTTCCGGAAAGTTTAAATAAGTTTTAGAGGATATTTTGTAGAAAGAAAGTTATTAAAAAGGAGTAGAATAACACATAAAGTAGAGTAATAATTTTACACAGAAAAGAATCATAGAATTTATCTAATAAAATACTTTATGAATTTGAAATTGATGAATAATTTAAATATTATTATTTTAACAGTACATATATGTAATGCATATTTGATAAAACATGTAACATGAATTGCAATAAGTGAAATATAAAATTATAATCAATTCTTTGTTATTACATTACAAGGATACATTAGTTTCTATATTATGCTATTAAAGTAATGCTGATAGTAAAGTAAACACATACTAGTACATGATGAAATGAATAACAGTAATACTTAAGTGATGTAGCAATTTAATTAATAAAGTTTAATTGTTTACATATGCTACATAAATATTATTTACATAAATTTTTCTGTGTAATAATTGGAGTTCACTGATATTTATTTAAAGTCTAAGTTTTGAAAACATACTTCAATGTTATTAGTACAGCATTTTAAAGGATGTATAATTACTTATTAGGAGTATGAGTTAATAACAGTGTAAACATATTGTATTATTATTTTCTTATTTTTTATTTTCTTTGTTTTATAATTTTGAACTGTAAATATTGTAAATAAATTCTTAGTTGAAGTTAATGTAAATAAATTTGTTTAATTTGTTTTAAAAGTGTGTCGAGTTCATTATTTTGCACCACAGCATTTGACAGCAGATAATTTGAAGAAACATAATATTTGCACAATGTGAATTTATTATTATTATTTAGAAATAAACACAATATTTTCCTGATTATCATTTATGAGAATTGATTGACATTATTACATCATATTACAATGGTCATAGAGTAATTATAATGCATAATATAAGAGTACAATATTATTTATTGCCACAGATTATTGAATTATAATATTTTGATCTATTCCAAAATTAAGATGCTATATGAAAATAAAAGATATACATATGATTATTTATTTAATGATTATTGATATAACAGAAATAGAGAAGATTAGGTTATACTCTAAGATTAGTATTATTATTATTATTATTAAAATAAGATAGGTGTATTTAGGTTTGATGTAAAATCCCATATCATACTTATTTACATGAGTTATCATTACTTTAAGATAATTAGAAGAACCTGAGATTATTTAATTATATTTTAAAAATTCAAAGTTAAGATTTATTTATTTTATTATTATTAAAGATAGTTTATTTTATTTAAAAGTCATAAGAATGCTGTAGATGTAGTAGTAAGTTAATAAGGAGGTAATAGTATTCTTATGCCATTGAGACAATGTCTTGGTAGATATTAACTCAATGTAAATCTACTTATTGCTTTGTAACTTTACTTCACAGTCTCATGATTTTAATAAATATTATTTAATTAGCATATAATATAGAACTATATTGATTTTGATAATTAATTTGTGTCTGGGGTTTGAATTTTGCAGTGTGTTAGCGAGATAGACGATTCTGACTGTTACAATATATACAAAGGAAACCACATGCAAACTTCTTTATAAATCTTGATTTATTATATGAACTATTATACAATACAAAAAATACTCTAATGTTTTGACTAAATTCTTTTATAGTATATACATATTTGGATTATTGTGGAATATTTATGTTTATATTTACTGTTTTTTACATATTTAATTAGCTGTTCCTTAATAAAGACTAAAAGAATTTAGTCGAAATGGATTATTTTTTGGACTTTCTAATAGTTCATATAATAAACGAAGATTTATAGAAAAGGTTGTATGTAGTTTGTTATATATATATATTCTAACCAGTTGGGTTACATGGTACACCCATAATAATATAGTGTGTGTGCATATATATATAAAGTAAAGGAAAAGTAGAAATAAACACAGACATAAATTTTTGTAGATATTTTTTTACATTTCCTAAAATAAAATAATAATAAGTAAAGGGTTAAATAATAACTCTAATTAAATTAAACTTTTAAAAGATCTGATAAATATTATTTGTAATTCTGATTTTGAGATTTAAATGTAAGCATGTTTTTTTGATAATTTTAAAAAAATGTCTATTTTTGAATTGTTTAATTAATTTGTAAATTTTTATTGTCTAAGTGAAAACATGTATGTTTTCAAAAGGATTAGAGAAATAAAAATAAAATTCTGTTTTTAATCAAGGTGTTGTTATCACCTCAGATGATTTTATAAAAAGGGCTGATAAAAATATCAGTCAGCCTAGGTAATGATTTTTAAAGAGAGCAGTCTGGATAATAATTTTATAAGAACTGTCAGCTGAAAGGTTGGTTACAATATTTTGCTGCAACTTGATAAAATGCAGCAGTTGGTTTTAGCTGACCATAGAAATTGCAGAATAGCTACCAAAACTGATGTAGCTGAAGGCAAGATAGTAGACTGTTTTCCTTAGCAGGAGTTTGAATTTGCATGGAGAAAAATGACCCATTTCTTTGTGCTGAAATTCATAGCCTTAAACATGGAGAAGACAGTTGCTTGCCTGAAATCTATCAAACCAAGACTGCTGCTTGCCTGGGACAGTTCTACACAAACAGGAGACCAACTATGGACCAACATTATACATGATTTATATTTTTTCATGATGATGATGATCCCTAAAACCAAACTTACCAGGAAACCCAAGCTTGCTGAAGAAGCAATTATATATATATGCTGATGTATCTAAAGGCAATATATACAGCTGTGATGAGTAAAGTTATATATGATAACAAAATTTTAAATAAATTTCTTTAGTAAAATTAAATTTCAAAGTGATGTGTGAATTTGACTTTTTATGTTTATGGAGGGTCTATAGTTGAACAGTGCTGTCCTGATGCAGTGTGTTTATGATGCTCTGAAGTATAGGCTCAGCACTGTCTAGACCTAGATGTTGAGCTCCCAGAGTAGTCCAGTGGTGAATATATACAGGTCTCATGAATAGGCCTTGGTCTCATGAATAGACCTCATTTATACCCCTAAGCCTCACAGAGATGAGCAGGGTTGGCTCAATGCCTTTTTTCTCTTTTTTCTGGATACTACTCTTTGAGGATGATCTGTCTAGATACTTATAAGGGGCAGTTCTTAAAAATGAGGTATTTTCTCATGACGTCATGGAGCTTTGTATACTGATAGTCCAGCTTGGCTCTCTGCTTATCATGGCATGGGGAGCTGCAGTTCATGTATTCCCTTTTGCTATCTCACCTTGCCTACCTAATCAGCATTAACTCATCAAGCAGAAAGACACCTTAAAATTTATATATATTTTTTTTATTCTATAAAACAATATTAGTTTAAAATCATTTATTAAAAAAGAAAAAACTGTTTAAAGTTATATTTATAATTTAGAGAAAAAAAGTACAAACAAAGTTATAATTAATAGTCAAGAGAAAGATTTCCAAAAATCTTTTAGACTAAGAAAAAGAAAGACACTTTAAATCAATTAACTGTCAAAAATTTGATAGTTCTTCTTTTAAAAAAAAGATTATATTCAGCAAAGAGAATTAAATTGTGAAAATAGTCTAATAACTTTATTGTGATTTTTTTAAATACAAATGTTATATAAATAAATTAATGTTTTGCATATCTGTGCAAATTATATATACGTGTTTCAGTAAACCTATTATGTAAAATGTATTTTATTTAACTGAAACTTCAATCATTTATTGTATTTTATGTAATTTAAGATTTTGATAATTATTTTGTAACAAGTCAAATAAGTTTAGAAAATTCACGCACATGCACATATGTGTGCGTATATATGTCAATTGTATTGTAAATAACAATGTGTGTCAGATAGACCCTTCTATGTAAAATTTTGATCATTTTTTTAAATAAAATGTAATTTCAAACATGTTTATTTTGTATCAAGCCACATGCCTGTGTGCTGAATGGGTTTTAAATAAACCTAATGTATTAATCATGTAAATCAATGTAAAAATTTTAGTGTGTGTATATAATTATGTATACTTTTTAAAATCAGAATCCTTATAAGACCTTAATTCATTTTTTTATTGTTATTAGTAAACTTTTTTAATTGTTAAAAATTGTTTCCATCATCTCTTGGTCACATACAGTAATAGAGTTTATGTTCTCTGATCTAGATTCATGCACGGGATGAATATATAAATGGGAATGTGTATTTAGTGCTTTGGGGCATCCAGAGATGATCAATCATCATCCTGGTTGGTGCAAAAGAGAATATTCTTTAAAGCCCATGCACTATATTTTATTTTTAATTTAGTCTTATTAGAAGTTAAGTTTATAGTTGGCCAGTACAAATGGCCTGAGTATTGATGATGATCAGAATGTTTTAAATGTCCCAGCATTATTATTTTTATTTCTGCTTATTGTGTATTTTAATGGATGGGCACTAAGCTGGTGCATCCAAGTTATGTTTAAATAATTGCCCAAGGTGGCAAAGGCTCAATAGTTAGCCTGGTCTAAAGAAGACCCATTTCCAATCCAGTCACAAGGTTGACTGTTGATTTATATTTTTTATTGTTCAAATCCAGCCATGAGATGGATTGCTGATTTATTGTACTGATTTGTTTATTCCCATTAATGATAATGAATCGTATTTTGAGTAGTACTCATACTTACTTTGACTTATTGATAATGCTCGTTGATGAATGGTTAATTATATTTTAGTTGCTCTGAGGAGTGACTGGTTGATCTCACAATGTTCAAAGAGATTTCTCTAATCTCATGCTCTTATAAAATACTATATTACTTATAGTATTTCATTTTGTATTTACTTGGGGTTGATGATGTTGTTCCATCATCCCAGTTCAAATCTTTTCACCACTTTCTTTCCTCTTACGCCCATCCCGTTACAATATATATATATATGTATATACTTATATATATTGTACAAATATACGCCCATCCCGTTACAATATATATATATTGTACCACTTATTTATATGGTACAAATATATTGGCATTTGGTTTAAACTTATATGCTGATAAAAGGACAAAAGAATGTGCAGAAGTTTCAAAAACTGTATCGAGATATAAAAAGAAGAGGACAACTTTGATCTAGGTCTTTTCTTTACCTTCTGGTTCCATGTCTTAGAGTTGGGGGTTTCCACAAGCATAACCTGTGGCAATAATATACTTTTGCACAGGTATGCCACTTGCTGTACCACGCTGTCATGCAAGCATAGAAACAGAGCCATGTGAATACTGCTTTTCGCAAGATAAAGGGTCACCATAACCATGCTTTTTTCTCCAGCTATAGAACAGAACAATAATTGAAGATGCCATCAGGAGACCAATGGAAATTTCTATGAGCTCAGAATCCCATAAATCTACATAAACTTACCGGTAAGCTAAGATTAACTTTTCCCGATTGTAACTTAAAGTTTGCAAACAATTCTTAAAAATAAGCTTAAAATAATAACCATAAGACTTTCAATTTTATTATTCAAGAGACTCTTGTTTACCTAAGAACTATAATTGTTTAACTGTTTTTAATAAATTGATTCATGTCTGGATTGGCATGCATATAATCTTTCCATTTAATTAGTAATGTGTTTTTTTTAATATTTTAATTTGTTAGAATAAAAATAATTATTTTTAATACCAATTATTCATTGTGCATTATTAAGGATTATTAATAAATTTATTAATGTTAATTATTAAGATTTGGCAATATAATTTACCTTTGCAAATGCTGTACTAAAATACAATCCTTCAGAGATTCCAGATAATTTCATCGTAACTAAATAAATAAAAAGGGGGGTTTGGCCAGTGGATTCCAATACAGAATCCTGGCACCTTTCAAATAAATTAAATTTGGCTTACTTGATCCCATTATTTTAATAATTACATTAGTTGAAAGGATGTTGTGTGACCAGGAAAGATAATTGTGTCCATTAACCTTTTAACCGCTAATTATATTATTGGTTGTATGAGGTAAAAATCAAATCTTTTAATTGGCCAACTCACAAACTGAAGACAAAGCCTATTGTTAAAACATATTCGCCTATAATATTAAATTCAACTCAGATATGTTTATAAAAAGTATATTATTAATTTTTCAGGTTATGAAGAGAACGAAAGTTCTTTCAAAAATAAATTGCTATTTATTTATTCTAAAATATTCAATTTCGGCAACATAAAAGCTATAATATAAACAAAAAGATCGACTTTTACGTTATAGAAAAGTAAATATTTCTTTTTACTACATCTTCAATATTTTTACTAAAATCTTCAATATTTTTCGAAAATAATTTTGTTTTTTTATTATTCTCTCTGAAAATATTTTTTAATTTCCATAAATATAATTTTATAATACTTAAAATTGGATTCAAAATGAAAATCTCAGCGTTTTTCTTTATTTTCTTTGATCAGGCGGTTTCTTTGTTCTTTCCAGCCAATCAGAATGTCTTTTTCAGCTGAGAGCTTGCTAAGAACCAATCACAAATAATGTTCTTTCTTTGTTTAGGTTTAAATGCGTTTTTTTTTATTTTTTACTTGTAAAATAAGTCGGAAGATGTCACCATCTTACAGAACTTTTAAAAACCTCTTCAAAACGTATCGAACAAATTTTTTAGCATAAGAATCGGCTGAGTTAGAGTGACGTCAGATGTCTACGAGGAGCCTCGTAAAAAACAGTCTTTTGGTTAAATCTTACTGAATTTTCCAACAAAAAAATTTAATAGATAGGACGTAATTTGGTCACTGAGTACAGTTAGTTAACTCATAAATAAACCCTAATAGAGCAATGGATGTTACAATGACACCCAACATGGGGCATTGTTAATAACAACATCCTGAGATAGGAGTAAAATATTAAAATTTTAAAAATAATTTTTTTTAAAAAAAAGTGAAAACCAACTAACTAAACCAGATTATACAATTAAAAATATATATATTTTTAAATATGTCTAAAAAAACCAAATAGAGACTTAAAACTTAAGAATAAAATTAGTTTAAATACCTATTTTATTCTCATCTTCTGGCACCGGTGGTATTGTACTGTTTATTTATATAGTACAAATATATTGCCATTTGGTAAGATATTTAAAAACTAAGAAAAAAAAATAAATTTAGCAATCTTATTAAAAAGACACAATTAAATTTTTTTTAGTTTGTACAATCTATTTTTTTTAAAATGTACAATGAAAGTAAAATTTTTGTCCATATTTTTTTTGTGTCTAATTAAAAATAAAGGTAAAAATTGGAAAGAACAAAAGACACACAAATTACTAATCCAGATAAGCTAAAACAAAAATATTTTAGTTAATTAAAAATGGCAGAAAGACTTTATAAAAAGGAGGACTTTGTAACTTAAATTTAAGAGAGTGTACAAGATTATTATCTTATATGCTGATAAAAGGACAAAAGGATGTGCAGAAGTTTTAAAAACTGGATTGAGGTATAAAAAGAAGAAGACAACTTCGATCTAGGTCTTTTCTTTACTTTCTGGTTCCATGTCTTAGAGTTGGGGGTTTCTGCAAGCATAATCTGTGGCAATAATATACTTTTGCACAGGTATGCGACTTGCTGTCTACACTGTCATGCAAGCATGGAAACAGAGCTGTGTGAATACTGCTTTTTGCAAGAAAAAGGGTCACCACAACCATGTTTTTTCTCCAGCTATAGAATGGAACAATAATTGAAGATCCCAGCAGGAGAGACCAATGGAAATTTCTATGAGCTCGGGATCCCATAAATCTACACAAACTTACCGGTAAGCTAAGATTAACTTTTTCCAATTGTGACTTAAAGTTTGCAAACAATTCTTAAAAATAAGCTTAAAATAATCATGATAAAGACTTTCAATTTTATTATTCAAGAGACTATAATTGTTTAACTGTTTTTAATAAATTGGTTCATGTCTGGATTGGCATGCATGTAATCTTTCCAATTAATTAGTAGTGTGTTTTTTCAATATTTTAGTTCATTAGAATAAAAATAATTATTTTTAATACCAACTATTTATTTTCCATTATGAATGATTATTAATAAATTTATTAATGTTAATTATTAAGATTTGAAAATATAATTTACCTTTGCCAACGCTGTACTGAAACACAATCCTCTGGAAATTTCAGATAATTTTGTCATCACTAAATAAATAAAAGGGGTTTGGCCAGTGGATTACAATACAGAATTCTGGCATCTTCCAAATAAATTAAAAGCTGGCTTACTTGAGCCCATTATTTTAGTAGTTACATTAGTTGAAAGGGTGTTGTGTGACCAGGAAAGATAATTGTGTCCATTAAATCTTACTGAATTTTCTGATAAAAAAATTTAATAGACAGGATGTAATTTGCTCACTGAGTATAAGTAGTTAACTTGTAAAAAAACCCTAATAGATCAGTGGACATTACAATATTGTAACAGTCAAGTTTGTACATTTGCGTAACAGAATTCAGAATCCAAGCAAAAGAGACCGAAGCTGACCAGACTAGGACTGTAACATCCCGAGTCCGACCGCACTTCAACTCGTAAGCCAGGATTCCAAGACTCAAGACCCTACGAATGACCACCTTGAACTTACACGTAGTATATCTCTTTCCACATGGCCGACATAGGTCACGGAGAAGCAATGAGACTCATAACAAAAAAAAATGGAATTTATTAACTGTATATATTTAAAACTAATTAATGCATCGGAAATCACATATATAATATAGAGAATTTTGAATTGGATTGAAATAAATAAGATCGAGATCAGAGTAATTTATTAAATTGTATGTTTATTTTTGCAGATTAAATTTGACGATTTTATCTATATTATTCTTGCATTTTACAATTAAAATGCGCGTAGCATCTAACATTTTGGAGAGCGCTTTAACCTTCTCTCCTTACAATTAAAATTATTTTACATTTGTTATTTTATTTGATGAAGTTAAATATTGTTTTCATCATTTGCTTTATTATCTTATTGATCAGTCACTGCATTGTAGCTATGGGGCAGATTATGCTAATCCCTCTTATTCCATGGTTTTCAGCTAAGCAATCAAACGAAGCCTTGTTTTCTCATATATGTGAAACATTTAAAGTCAAATTTATCTATAATATTATTATTTCAAACTATTGTACATGAGACCGAAACTAGCTCTTGAATATGTCAGACAATGGCTGAAACTTAATTTAAGGGAGGAAGAGTTGGCAACCAAAAGAACCAATGCGCTATAGCGCTGGTAAACAGTTATAATAAATGTTGCTCTGCGGATGGATTAATATTTAGGGTTTTTGTGATCAACACCGGAGCCCTATGACCGATCGCCATGCTGCTAAAGAGGGTTGGGGTAGCTAACACTATTGCCTGGAATTTGACGTCCGGTCTTATTCGTGTGCGACCCAAGGAGTGTAAGAGGGATGGCCGTTCCGAGTCCCATCTTAAAGAAAAATGCAACATAACGAGAAAGTTTAAAGGTATAATAAAATTATCACATCCGCCAAGCAAAAGAGTTGAAATAAGTTAATATTTAGCCACAAGAACGATAGCTAATCAGTGGAATCATTAGCGCCAACTCTAATATAGCATTTTTAATATCATATGCTATACGTGGGCGTACTTTTAAATATTCTTTGCTTTCTAGTCTCAATCTCAAATAACACATTTGATTACGCGATTAATTAATAAAAACAAAAAAAAGGAAAAAAATATATTTGGAGGGCTTTTACAAAATGAAATAAATAACAAATAAACTTATTCAAGGCTTGGATATTGCTTAATGAAAATTAAATTGAAATTTACTTTGGGTTAAAACAAGATTCCCATTTTAAAATTGCCAACAAATAATTAAATAATCAAGGTCAAAATGATAATCAGCACATAGCCAATTCTTAACAGTTATTTAAGAGGGTTTCGAAACAGCGTGCATTAAGCTACGATAAATAATTATTAAATGAAGAGGGGTCATTCTCTCTTCTCTCTATTATTAATATTGAATGCCCGCTGTTTCGAGGCATTAGCATATAATTTATATTTTAAAATAAAAAATAAAGAAACCATAGTCACAACTGCAGTGAGAAAATTGAAAATAAAATTATTAAAATCATTTAGTTAGGAAACATTAGAAAGTAGGTCAGAATTATATAATTAAATTTAAGAATAAAATTTTACATTTAGCAATTTACTTGAATTCAAGATTTTAGAATTAAAATACATTTTATAAGTCTAGACTTAAAGGAAAATTAATATATTGAACTGCAGTTAGAAATGGTGAGGTTACCGGTCATCTTGTAGTACTTGAGCTGGAGTTACGGGAGTCTTTGTGGCGGCTTGCGGCATCATCTTCTTCCCACGGTTAGAGCGGAGCTGTTATGGCGGCATACTGGTGATGGTGGTTTTTGGATGGAAGTAAAGGCCCGTTGCCTTCACTCTGGAGCTTAGCCAAGGCTGCCTGTTTTAGCCCGACATTTTCTCTCGCACAGATATAAAAATTATTGTCTTAACTGGATGTCAAAATGTTCACGGTTGCTTTTGGTTCAGGATACACGCTGGATTCCAAAGCTTAACGATGATCAAAGAAGGCAAAACTTCACAGATGTAGCATTCAAGCTGTCAAGGTTTCAAAAAAGTAAAGATCTAAGATGGCTCCTCCACTTTACATGGCCTTTTTAAATGATCGCCTTATCAGCCCACACACCTTGGAATTTCATCCCCATCAAGATTACAAAATTTTTAATTTGCTTATGAAATTAGTGGTTGACTTCAAACATGCTGACATTCCTTTTAGGTGTTATAACTTTTCTCTGATTATCAACTTTTAATTAAATCGAATTTTAATCAGTTTAATCCGATATTAGATTTTATTTTTAATTAGTTAGGAATTTTGTTCTGATTTTATAATTTATGTGTAAAATCCCTGCTGTAAACATATTTTTAATTAGCGAGGTCTCCAAAATAATTTAGAATCAATTAGCTAGATTATTTTAAAATTGGCTTTTCTTTTTAGAAACCTAAGGCAGGTGTGGCATATACTGATACAATTGTTTACAGCAAAAACTTTACTAAACTTTTAATTCTCCGAAAATACTTTTATTTTTAGAAAAAAATCTTTTTTCTTTTTAAAAAGAAACTTGTCAGCGCATTTGCAATCAATCACCCTTTCAATGTGTTTTTACATTAAATTGGTTTATAATAAAAATGAAACTTAAACTTTAATAAATATTTTAATCACGCCACTATGCTATATATGTATATTCAATATAGGTGGATTATATTCCCACATACGAATTTAAGTAATAAATTAATAAATTGACGCTACATTATTACTGTTTAAAAATATTACGCGATAAAATTATACGCTATAACTCTGGCAATACTATTCACTTATAGCGTTCTTTCGTATGTGCGTATATAATGCTGTTTATATAGCCGTGATTGCAATTTTTAGCTTACAAATCTTAATTTAGACTTATTAAACAGGTTTGAACTTAGCACAGACGAGTGGGTTATTAGGATGGTTGGTGAAACGGTGAGGGACTTGAAGACAACCATTTCAATATATATATATACACCTGGGTCTCTTTTTGCATGGACTTATTTAACATGATTTTGAAGTTACGCGATTTATGTTTCACCGGAAGTCGAACTCTGATAATGTGCTATTACTTTAAATAATAAATTTCACGCACTTACGTTATATTGAAAGTAATAGCACATTATTGGAATTCGACTTTTATCTTAGTAATTTCAATATTTTCAGTGCTTTATAATAGTAAGATTTTCTGCAATAATGAAATTAAAATCATGATTTCCACATTTTATGTATACACACATTAAATTTTACAAGATTATAATGTAAATTTGTTCGAACATTGTGCATGTTAATTTTGCATTTTAAATCACATTCTGTTTTTGCTTTTAAAAAAGAATGTAATCAATTATTAATCATTTAGTGTCCGCAAGTTTATTTTTAAAAGATGAGTAATAACAGTGAAACGAAATTTGATTTTTAAACGGAATTGAAAATTAAAGACAAAAATAAGAATTTAATTTTTAATTGTTAGTTTTAATTAAATTTTTCCCAGCAGTGGTGAATAAATGTCTTTTTATTATCATAAGTCTAAGTTCATAAACAATTAATAAAATCATCGTCTCAAAGATTAATTACTAATTACATTGTCAACCGAAAACCATTAACACAACATGAGAGTGAACTTGGTGCTAGTTGTATTTCCTCTTGTGAGAATCTGATTTTTTACCAGTTTGCAAACAAATGTGTATTTCAGCAAATAGCGATAATAATTAAAACATGTATAAAAAAATGTAAATTACTGTACTGTAAATTATGCATAAAAATATATTATTTTGAATAAAATTAAATATTATAGTTAAAAAAAAGTTTGTCTTGTATCAATTTTTTTCAAATTTGAAATTTTTTATTAGTCACATTTTATTTCCTTATTTTTTTTTTTGCACGAATTTTAAAGTAATTTTACGTTGGTGCTTTGCTTTTATGCAAATTTTGAAAAATCACAGACTGCATCCTCCCTTTTTCAAGGTAAATTACGTCTATTTTTGCGCAATTTCATTTGTGCGTGTTTTCTGAGGAACCTTTCTATTGTGTAAAACAAGACCCAGGTGTATATATATAAATTGTGATTTAAATTCATCGTTTAATAGTTTGGTTTTATGATTAAATGATGAGAAAGAATGTAAATTTTAAAAATCAACAAATTTAAAATCTAGATCATTGTATAAAGATGCCATTTCATATTTTAAAACATAATTTCAAGCTTCTTGTTCCACAGTACGTTTTCGTTTTTAAATTCCATTTTTAAATGTTTGTTTGTTATCAGATTTTATGAAAAATCCTTTTTTCTCAGTATGACACATTAAAATAACTGAACAGTTAATCACTGAGAGGTTATGTGGTACACTCAGGCACTTCAAGATAGAAATTTTTAGCGTTTGATTCCATGAATTTGCCATTGTGCAGATCATCAGAGAATCATGTGGTGATGTTCAAGCACTAGAAGTAACACATGGAGCTTAAAGTTAGGAACCTTTAGCTTTCAGTTCTATCACTTTACCACTACTCAGAATCTTTCTAGAGGTCATGTAAAGTTCAAGCACTAGAAATAACAGATTGGGTTGCAAACCAGGGCTCTTTAGTTTTTGGTTAAGTCAATTTATCACTGCATAGGATCCCTCGAGAGGTCATGCAATGTTCAGGTACAAGAAGTAACAGAATAAATTTCAAATTAGAAATCTTTAGTTTTTGGCTCTCTTCACATGGAAAGAGGAAGTGATGTGATACTGAGCATTAGAAGTAATTGATTGAGTTCCAAATTGGGATTCTTAAGCTTTTAGCTCTGCCACTTTACCATAATGCAACAGCATTCAGGAAATCATGTGATGCACTAGAAATAACAAATTAAGCTTCAAATCAGGAACCTTTCATTTTCTGCTTTGTCACATTTTTACTGCCAGGATCACTTGGAAGATTCAAATAATAGATTAGTCTGTCATTTCACCACTGCAGAGGAATATTCTAGTATTTTATGCATGAAAATAGAATTTTATGATTTTTTATTTTATTTTAAAAAAAAAGTAAAATAATCTGAGCCGTTTTCTTAATAGCAATGGTGGCAGTTTCAGAAGCTAAAAACTCAAGTTTTAAGTGAGATATTATATCCAATTGGGTTTATAGCTAATCTGTCACTTTGACATTCTAAGGTCACAAGACCTCCTAAGAAACTATATAAAGTATATAATTTATTTGTAATAAAATTTAATCTCAAATTTTCTGTTTTGTCACTTTTCCACTGCATGCAAATTAATTTCAAGTATGAAAAGATATGCAAACATAAAGTAAAAAGTGAGCTGATTTTTTGCACTAATGATTGTTTGCAGTATGAGAAATGAAATAAGAAGTACACTGATAAAAACGAAAAACCTTTAATATATATATAAAAGATAAAATCATAGGTAAATGTCTTGTCAAAAAGCCTCTTGAGGGCATTATTGGAAATGGTTAATTTCAGGTGATGAAAGTTGTACTAGTTTTTTTTATTTTCATTTTACCCTTTAATTAAAAATATTTTGATTCCTGTTTACTTATCAAATATGGATGATTATCTAGATTAGATTTGTGAAAGAACATTCACAAGCACATTTGAATACAAGTTATAGTTATAGAGGATAGAACAACTATCAGTTCAATATAAAATTCTTATATATATATTTAAATGTTAATTTGTACTCACATGTATGTGTATTAAATGGAAGTGACATTTTATAAACTTTTTAATTTGACGGTAAATGTAGAAAACTAATAAAAAACATACGCAAATCCTGATCCACAATTTCATTTTCAGATGAAGCATGTGGCTGTGAAATATGTTTTCTGAGTGGAATTGTACCAATAATAATAGGCAATTTCATCTTTAAATCAAAAGTAAGACCTGATGGGACAGCAAAAAGCTAAAAAAATTGGTTTTAAAAAAATATCTATATAAAGTTAAAATAATTTTCACAAACTAACATTCTATATCCAAATTTGTTACATTTAAATAAATTGTATTAACAGAAAAATCCAGACAAAACTCTCTATACATATTGCCACTCAGTGCAAGCCACAGTAATCAATGGATGCCAGAAGGCTTGTGCATAAAATTCCCATCTAATGCCTACTCATCCAAGATCCCCAGACTAGTTTCTGGCTCACTGCATCTAGATCTTAGGATCAGTGCAATGCTCTCAGATCCAAGGCTCCTCACTGACAATGGCCACAAGCCAGAAACTAGTCTGGGGATCTTGGATGAGTAGGCATTATATGGGAATTCCATTGATTACTCTGGCTTGCACTGAGTGGTAATACGTATAGAGAGTTTTGCCTGTTTTATAACAGTTATGAGCAAACATAAGAAATGGTGATTATGTGATGTTTATTGGCAGAAAAAATCCACCATAATATATTAGTAACAACCTCTATATAAGCATAAGCAAAGAAAAAATAGCATATAGTAATTCTAATCTGACTCTTGGATTATTTTATGGACAATGGAATTAAAAAACTATAAATAAATAGCACATATCTATTTAGCAGCATTAATTTCTCTTGCATCATCTAAGAATTACTTTGATAATTGTAATTTTCTTAAGGTTTAAACTCAAAGCCAATCTGCTTGTCCAGAAACCATTCTGAAATGACAAGCACATACTGTAATGAGTTTAAAGCTATCAGTAGCTATTTTTATAAGTCCCAGTGAAAAGATGGTTAACAGTTCTCTTTCCAAGCTGCCTAAAGTATTATATGATACTAAATCATCCATGCACTTTACTATTACACAATGCTTTATTTATCACCCTCTTTTACCATATAATACTAAATCATCCATGCACTTTACTACTGTTACACAATGTTTTATTTACCATCCTCTTTTACAGTTTCAATTGCCCCAGCAATCTTCTTCAGAACTTTTATATCTCTTAACTTCAACCGCTAAATTCAAATTCAAAAATTTGAAAGAAAAAATAAGAAAAATTTAAATTTAGCAGTTGAAATTAAGAGATATAAAAGTTCTGAAGAAGATTGCAGGGGCAATAGAAACTGTAAAGTGTGAAAGAGAATGGTAAATAAAGCATTATGTAACAGTAGTAAAGTGCATGGATGATTTAGTATTATATGGTATACATTTGGCAATGCAATAAGAAAGCGTAGTTATTGTATTTCTTGAAGAATATAATTTTAGTTATTCACAATAAAAACTTTAAGGCACTAGCATGTCTGGATGATGATTTGTGATATGAAATGTGATGGTGTGCTTTGTATCTTAATCTGTGATAGAACTATGTTTTAATGTTAAATTTTCTTTTAAATTGAAAAAAAAACTGCTACTGAAATAATTAAAACAATTCAAACAGTGTAGGCATGTCCCAGTATTTTGCAAGATTTTGTGTGGACAGGGTGATTTTTGAGGATGATCTACAAAGATAGGAAATACACTCTTATATCTCATATTACAACTTGTAATCCAGAGATGTATTTTGTGGTAAGTACCTTAATTCTGTGATACATTAATTAATTCAGAGATGCCATAGTTAAACCACTAAACATCACATGATCACTATCTCATACTAGCACATAATTGTTATTAAACAATTCAAAACAAAGCAAAACTCTCCATATAGTAGTGCCATATTGTGCTAACAAGAGCAATCAATGGATTCCAGAAGGCTTGTGCATAAAATCCCTATCTAGTGCCTACTTATCCAATATCCCCAGATGAATATCACTGATGAAGGCCACAAGCCAGAAACTAGTCTGAGGATATTGGATGAGTAGGCACTAGATAGAGATTTTATGCACAAGCCTTCTGGAATTCATTGATTGCTCTTGGTAAAACAAGATGGCACTACTATATGAAGAGTTTTGCTTTGTTTTGAAATGCCACAGTTAACAGCTTGGAGAAAGAATCAATCATCTTTTCAATGAAGAATATTTGTATGTCAAAACAAAGCATTAAATAATTAATCTAATGTAATACAATTAAAAAATAATAGTCTCTGGATGGATACTTCAACCCAAAGCTTCCACATGATAAAAATAAATATCTAAAAATTATTTTGGAATCTTTGGTGTATATCAAATGAGGTCACTAATTTTCCATAGAGTTGGTTTTAAAATAGAATGATATAAAGCAAATCACAGCTACCAGTGCAGATTTTAAATGGAATGTTTAGGTACAAATCATATTTCCAAAACAAAAACAAAAGTTATTTTATAAATGGCATCTTTAAAGTATATAATTGTAATGTCTGGTCTATGAAGTGAGACAAGCAAAGTTGCCTTAGATTCAAAACCTTAAAGTATTTGAATTTTTTATAGTTTGATTAATATAAGAAATAAAAGGTAGCTTTTGAATATAGCATCCATCACTTATAAAGACTATTACTTAAAAAGTAATCTGTAAACCTGATTGAACTACCATTTACTATCCATTACACCTCGTGTTTACAGAGCTGATTCTAGATTACTGCAGATATTGAGTATAAATTAGAAAGGTTGTGTGATGTATTATTTGACACATTAAATTATGAAATTACAATATGATGAATAGCTTCTCTTTAGATGAAATCAAAGTTTTTTTCATAAATCATACAAATATCTGATTAAATGAATTAAGCATTTCCTTTCCTTCTATCCTTTTCCTATCACTTGTAAATTCATCAACTTCCATTCATTACCTCTTTCCACTGTACAGTCATCAAATTATTATTCCAGTGAATATCCTTTTTTTCATTCTCTAATCCATTTTAATAAAAGTTTCTCACATTTCTCTCTTTTGTTATAAATACTTAAATAAAAATATCTCTACCTCTTTTATTTTCTTTACTTTGTTTTTCTTCATACAATTTTTTAAACCTCCTTTAAAGTGTCATTTTATAGAGATAAATGTTCAGTACATTCTCTTTTATCTCCACATAAATCACAATTTCAATGTAAATTATCTCAGTTTTGTCTCCTGTTTTGGCACCCAAAGCTCCTATTCTTGTATCAAGTAGTAATAAGCTTCATCTAATGTCACATCTTATTACCACATCTTTTAAAATTTAGCTAAAATCAAAACTATAACAGTCTTAAAATTATATAATGCAATGTTAATCCAATAATGATTGTTCAATACCATTATTATATTTTTTCACAAGCTCTGAAAAAATCATAAAAATGTTACCATTAGTTGAGAGCCATATATCTATAGAATAGATTGGATTTAGATCAAAAAGAAGCTGCTGTAAGCAAGTTTTATCTTTAACAATTTGCAATGGAAAAGGCTTTCCAAAATAAATTAAAAACTAGTATTGAATTTATTGATCTTACCACAGCTTACAATTTTATTTAGGAAAATGATCTAAAAGATTCCAAAAACCTTGAATGTATAAAAACCATCAGTTTATTTAATATTCTCCATTAGAAAAATTTCAGACATTAACGATATTGGAGGTACAAAATGTTACAGAAGTTCCACCACAGAGTTCAGCCCTTCACCTATTTTATTTAATATATTTATTGATGATCTTCCAGATACAAAATACTGAAAATTCATCTATGCTGCTGTTGATATTGCTTTGACCTTATAAGAGTTCCTTTCCAGAAATAAAAAAGCCTCACTGAAAATATGAAAATCAATTTTGTAGTTTTATTCCTAATCCAACAATGTGAATCTACTTTTCATTTAAATACCACAAAAACATTTTGTAATCTGAATGTAACTTTTTGCTATAAGCTACAGTTAAGTCTTAAATAATTTCTAGGAATAACGTCCATGGAAAGCTGACTTATACTATATGGGGTTGTGAAGCAAGCACTTTACAGACAATCTTCCTTACCATTACCATATTCTACTGGTAAATAATTATGTACTTATATATCTAAATAAAAAATAATTCTACTAAACTTCTTGATACTCAATTAAATATTACCATGAGAAACAATATTACTGCCATACTCAAGATTACTCTTTTGCAGGATTTCCTGTAATTTCCCATATTTCTGGATGTCAGCTAAGAATCTACAAAGAAAGAATTAAGGCACAAAATTCAACTTCTTATAAGGTTCCAAACAAATTTATTTTTCCAGATCCAATAGTAAAGTCAACTAGATTTGAATTATTACTTCCTCACATATTCAGATAATTTAAGATCATTATGCTCGCCTATTTCATAATTGAAGCTTAACAGTTGCTTAGCTATGTACATGTGGACAAACAAAACATGTTTCACATAAGTGATCTACAGATACAGTGTTAGAATTAAAGGACTTAATAAAGCCATTAATGATACTTACTATGATAATTTTTAATAGTATCATAAAATAAAAAAATCTTTTTTGTACATTTGTTATTTTTATATAACTCTAAACTACTTTTTTTTATTCGAATTTATTTTCCATAACTCTACTTTGTTTCCAAGTAAACTATCATCTTTCCCCCATCCTCGTAATTATATAAATGAAATATATTCATTTCTTATTTTATTTTGTTTAATGCAAACACATAGAAGCAATGCCTCTACATATAAAATTAAATTATTTTTGTAACCTAATCATGTTTGTTGAATTTTTTTTACCTTTCATAATTTCTCTTCATTTATCAACAAGAAGAAATCGAATACGCAATATACGGGTAAGAATTACTGATCTCATTGAAAAATTAAAAGACTGAAGTGAAGGGGTGCTGGACATATTTCTAAAAGAGATGATAGATGGACAATTGAAATATTAAACTGAATTCCAAGAGAATGAAAAAGACCCAGAAAGAGACCACATGTGAGATGGATGAATGAAATAAGAAAGTGTGCAGGGGTGATATGGAGAAGAGAAGCTAATGATCAGAGAAGATGGACTGAACTTGGAGAGACCTTCAAATATCTTGTAGTCTTCTAATAACCATTTTTGACCTTAAAAAATATTTTAGTGCAAACAATTTATGTATATTTAAACTTTTAATTATTCCTTTAGCAATTTGTAATATAGCAAGACATCTCTTCAATTTCGTAAACCACAATATAAGCATTGAGAAAAATCATCAGATAGATACGCAACAGTAATAAAGCGAGATTTCTATGACTAGTTTATGGGTTTTTTTGTTTTTGGGTAGCAGATTATTGATTTTTATTATATTCATCGCAAATTCACCTTTCACAGATAATTTTTAACAATCCATTTTAAAAGTCGAAAGTATTTATAGTTGCTGATTTAATATAATCTATATCAAAATGTAACAGTGGCTTTGAATTAAATCTTAAAATGTTAGTTTCAAGCCATTGAACTTGATAATTGAATGTGCATACCCAAAGGGTCTTTTAGTAACCACTGATTCAATGCTTACTTTGCAATTACTGAAATTAAAGACAGGTGTCACTGGTAGCTAATGATAGGGTCAAGTTAGAATCAATATACAAATTATTATGCATGTTAATGGTATAATGGTTCAAGTGCTAATACTGATATCCCATATTAAAATAGTATTAATAGAATAGCAAATAATGGTAAACTTTTAACAACTATGATCATGTGATATTATTTGGTTGCTTACTTAACCTGCCTTTAGGCAGAGAATTATTATGATAAATATATGAAATTAAAAAAAAAAATTAATGCAAATAGAAGAGTGGAAGTATTTTGAACATACTTAAATATTAATCAAAATATGCAAAAACATTTGAATGTCTGTGTAACGAAAAGATTTTATATTTATATATACAATCATCTGAATGCACTTTCAGTGAAATTCTCCGATAACTTCATCAAAAATGCACTCATTATTCTACATTATAAAGAAAAAGTAAAACCTTTTCATTAGTTAGAGATTCAAATGTTTTTCATATCTTGAATACAAACATAAACAAAAAAAATATCAATATTAAATATTAATCTTTAACTTCATATACATAACATTAATACTAAAACTGTACTAGAATTTAAATATATTAAACTGCACCATAATTTATTTTTAAACATGCTAATAAAATTTCTTTATAGTCTAAAGTAGACACTTTCTTGAAGCAATACAGTAAACTAATAGATAGTTTAGACTATAAAGAAATTTGAATTGAATCTTGAAAGATAGGTAGTTCAGTTTAATATATATATATTCCATCACTTTAACCATCATGCTTAAATAAAATAGTAGAATATCAATCTGTTATCAAAGATTAATAGTAAATGGATTGTACTCAACTACAGTAATACCTTGGTTACAGGTTGTTATTCTATTACTATGGTTATTCATGAAGGCTGTGGTGATGTAATTTAAATGTAATAACCAGTTTTGAAATTCATGGTTTTATATATATATATATCTTACATGTAATTCATAAGTAATATAGATATATACCAGTTTTGAAATTCATGGTTTTATATATATATATATCTTACATGTAATTCATAAGTAATATCAATTATTTGACACCACTGTAGATCACTAGATGGAATTGGTGGAATTGGTACAAGAAAAGCATCCCAAACACGATTTTCATTTGGTGAAACTCGACCTAATTTAGCCTTTGATATTTTTGTCTTTTTGGTTCTTGTTTGACTTGTAGCATGAAATGATACAATCTATAGAAAAAAAGAGATGTTTAAATTACAGAATTATTTGGTTATAGAGATTATTCATTAAGGGTTAACTGAATGAAATAAGCAAGAATTTGAGCAAATCATTTAATTTAAAAAAAGATTGAAACTATTTGATTAATTTAAATCAACATTTGGCTCATTGGTTAGTAATACATGCCTATGCTACCCATGGTGTGAATTTGAATTCAGATCAAATGAATTTGAAAATATTTTTCAGGTCATGATAAGTTTAGGATTATTCAACCTAGTTATATAGTGTGAAAACAGGTATCCGACTATTATTGACTGGAAAATAACATCTGTGCAAATAATCTGAGTTGGTCAGAAGTGTATTGACTGTAAAAGCAAAAATTAAAAAAAATTACTCTAAATCCTAATGTATTTTTCACTACTGATACATTTTTCCATAGCAACTGTACTTATTTATAACATCCTTAATATTTTCAATAAATAAAACAAAAGTAAATCTTTTACTATGTTAAATATGCAATAATTTTTCATGATTATAGTATTTATATGCATACAAATGGCATAGTTTGAATTTGCTAAATAAAGTAAACTATGGATTCAGTATATATGTCATCTTTCTCACCAGATCTTGTTGGATCAGCACATTAGCTCTCGTCAACTCAATCTAAGATTAATTACTTAGCATTTGCTAATGATAAATGAATGATTAACTGAGTTAATTAAAAATCAGTTTTGCTTCAAATGGAAATTAGAAAAATGGATAGTTGGATATGTATCTTAATCACCTCTTTTTTAGATATGCAGTTATTCGAAATTTGAACAAATATATCTAAAATTCACATATATTATTATGTAGTATCACTCTGCGCAGTTGGGTGTAGTTGGTAGAACATCCGATTTGAAATCAGAAGGTCCCAGGATCGATTCGGACACTCAGACTTCTAATAAACTCCTGAGAAATAAAGCCATATGCCTTTCTTTATATATATATATATATATACACACACAATATTTCTTGTATTGTATATATATATATATATATATATATATATATATATATTGTAACAATATTTATAAATTATATATAATATGTATTTGTAATTATTAAATTAATATAAAAGATATGTATTTGTAACTATAATTTGTAACTATTTTAATATGTCACATTTTTAGATAGGGGAAATTATTAATTATTAGATATATGCCTATCCAATCTGTACCATTTGTAACTATATTAATTCATCATAGCATAGATAAAGAAATTATAGAATCACTGTGCCACTTGAAAATATCAGCATTAAAGATTCTTGGTATTTATTTATATATTGGGGCAGTCATTTGAACAATAAAACATACTGGCCATTGTCATCTAATAAAAATAATATTAAATATAGCAACTGAATAAAAGTACCCACTGTGAGATTCCTGGAGTGCCTTATGCTTATCTCCAATACTAGGTTCTTCTAACAAAGAATCCTTCCTATTCTTCTTTCCAAATATATAAGACCATTCATGGTCATATGCACACACGGGTGCTATTCATGACAACTTATAAAAAATATATATTTTATAAAACTAATATTATGAAGTTGGAAAGGGATGATATCACTCTTTATTCAGTTTAGCTAAGTACATGTGTTTTCCCATGAGCGCCACTAGATTGTTTTCAATCTAGATAAGTATCTATTTATAGTGTACTTGAGTTCAAACTCATTCAGTACATATTTATTACACATGACTTGGATGACTATTGAACAAAAATGACATTCTTACATTTTATCTATATTGATAAAATTACAAGATCCCAATATTACCAAAGTTTATACTATAGATCAAAGATTCTTATAGACATTGCTAGCTCATTAGCGTATATTGATGAACAGACATGTATAATCCTATTAATGGCTTCCAAACAAGTATGTGAAGACCATTATTGATATTGATGGCCATTTAACTAGATTATTTATCACAATAAAGGTAATAATGATGATGATGATAATAATATCATAATAATGATAATAATAGTGATATCATAATAATGATTATAATAGTGATGATGATACCAGCCATGGCTTATCAATAAACTCACAACAATAAATTCATCTTTATAAACTTATAGGCATCTATTAAAATTATCCTATTTCATACTGGGATTTAATAATACTAATGGCGATGATTGATCATCATGAATCTCTTTGCATAATATTCAATTTTCTATAAACCCCTATTTACTAAAATATATTCATTACGCTAAACATTAAATTTAATGATTATAATTTATTAATGATGATTGATGGCGATCATAACTTTTATATAGTATTATTTGAAACATTTTTAACTAATAACATGATATCCATCTTTGATGAGGATGATCTAAATTCATGGACACAACACAATTTTAGCTTTCTATGTTGAACTATAATTATCAAAATTTGGTTATTCTCAAGCATAATCCTTAAATACTTAAATATCAACATTCTAGTTTACCTATTATTTTGCGGATGCTTAATATTTGCAAGTGATTGCTCAATATATACGAATGGTAATACTTAATAACTGCGAGCAATGATGATGAATTAAAATGATAGAATTAAGACAAAAAAAACACATTATTCTTAATAATAACTCGGAAACCAATTAAGATATATAATTATATTTTATTAACACTACTACTCTTTCTTTCCTTCTTTAAAGTCAAATCGACAATTAAATAAATGGCTTATTAATATAAAAATTTATATAAGTATAAGCAAATAAACTTAATATATAGGTTTGTCATTTTTCTTGATATCTCAGAATAAGCTGATTTAAATCAATATTAAAAAAAAAAAATACATATTCTATAAATGCTTATTTAAGACTTTTCTTACTCATCATATCATAAAATAAATTTCAGGTGAAACTTGTATATGTTATTTCATTTCCATTCAAATGTAATGCCCTACTTTTCAATTTACCATTTTAAACTAATCATATATAACCTATTCTTTGATGTGTTTGGATAAGCAGTTACACATTCACGCATTCGGTAATGTTAACATATATGTTTAAAATGTATACCCATAAATTACATATATAAAAATATCTTTTTCTTTTGCAACCTTATAGCGAAAGAAAATAAAATACATATATTAATTTTTAATATGCAACAAGATAAAATAAAAATAAAAAACATTATAAATGCATATATCTATAGGTTGTTCATTATCATTAACAACTGAAGAACAATTAAAAAAAAAACATTTCAACATTACAATATATAATAAAAAAAAACAAAAAATAAAAAAAATAATGAAAAATTTAAGTTTAAAGATTTAAACTATGTTTGTGCTATGTTGTGAGATATTGCAAATAACTATAGATAAACAAGTCTTTAATGTTTCTGTATCAAAAAAGAAAATTGCTTTGACCAGTAAATTAAGGTTTACTTTTAATAAGTAAAAGAATAAAATCGGTTAAAGAAAGTTCATATTTACCCGTCTACTTTTTACTTCTTATTAATGTCCTGAGTTTGAATTTTCAGACTGCTTTTCTTTGCTCACCAACAACAACAACAACAAAAAAAAGAAAGTTATTGCAGATACTTTTAAGATAATGCTGAATCAATTGACTTGCTTGTTTCTTCAATTCCATTATTATTTACTGTTGATTGGCTTCCTTCTACCATTTAAAAAAAAAGTTATTATAAGTACTTTGAATAAGTAGGTACCGGTGGATTTGCTTGTCTCTCTCCTTTAAAAAAATAATTGCTGTTGACACTTTAGATGATTGAGGTAAATCAACAAAAATTTGATTTATGGCTTCAAACTTGGTTCTACATGGCTGTTATAAATTTTCTTTTCCTCCTATTTCCTCTTCTCCATTCATTCGAAGGTAATGAGATTTTAATAAGCCAGGAACTAGAAACAAAGCATTCCATATAGCTTGTGTGGTTGGCTTCAAAATCTATCATTTTGTTGGTTATTACTGGATACATGACTTCATAGACAGATCAGCGATTTTGACTCATTCTGTATTAACCAGGAAGCAGAAAAAAATGGTTTAGCAATGCAGAGGCATAGTATTATGCATAACCAAATATGTTAATATCATTTTTATATAATTATTACTAAATTCTAATAAATTCAATCTTGTTCCATTTCTCTCCTCTTCTTTAATATTGCTGGAAATTGCTTTATATAAACGTACATTTCATTTGCTCTTTTTTTCAACTTTCAAAGAGTGAGAAAAAAAAATTAAAGCGTTCACTCTCTTTTAAAAAAAAAATCAGAGCTTACATTTCTGCTTAAGAATAATAACAAGGAAGGACCGACTGAGTTGAGTCTCAAAATAATAATAATAATCTGAGTGACTCTCTCTCTAAAAAAATTAATGACTAACTCATCATCTCTTTAAAAAAATTTAAGACTAACTCCTCATCTCTCTAAAAAAATTTAAGACTAACTGATTAAAAAAAATTGTTTCAATCATTTATATCGCGAATTTCAACCAAAGAAAAAAAAACATCTGGAAATCTTTATCTTAAAAAAAAAATCAAAGCTTCACAAGTTTGACATCGGTCACAATCAATAAAGACTTAAAATTGATCGCTATCGTTATCTACATCAAAGCACCTCTTTTGTAAAAATAATCTTAAGACACAGATAACAACAAACCTGGAATCTATAGCCATCAGGAATACGTGTAAAAGCATCTTTGTGTTTGTACAGATGTATTCATTCTTTCACACGTGTACATTTTTTATCTCCTAATCTAACAATCTTAATTGCCTTATTTTACACTTTTCTGATTTACTCTATTTTAACAAAATGAAAGTTAAATAAATTTAACACATATTATTTAATAAAAAAAAATTATATAATAAATCACAAAACTGCTTATTCATAATAATAAATCTATACATATAAATCTCTATGTATAAAAGAAAAAAAAATTTTTTTTTAAATAATTGAATACTATATATATATCTACAATATATATATATACAATATTTCTTGTATTGTGATTGAATACATTGTTCTCATGTTTTCATAAGCTGATGAAATATATGTTTCCACTGACTAAGTTTTGCAGTTGATGTGGAAAGAATATATATGCAGGTATAGGCTTCCAGATTATTTGCTTTATCTAGAGGATAAAAGGCACCTTAATATAAATATTTATTTTTTCTGGAAGTGTATATTTAAATGGGGTAGTACTTTAACTGCAGTATGGAGACGAAAGTCGATTCAATAAATATTATAATATAGTTATTAATAGTTGTTTATTTCAATCTTATTTTGACTGATTATTTATTTATATATTCTATCAAATGAGATATTTACATATTAAAATAACATCTAAAAACAGGTCTATATATATATATATAATTAGAAAGAAGTATTATAATGAAAAAAATTCATTAAAGATGAAACTGCTTTTCATTTATCCATTTACTATCCAAGTCTTTAGAAGAGAAGACATTATTCACTAGACTTGCAGATTTACATCTTATGAGAGTTTAAGCGTTTTTCCAAATCTTGATTTATTACCTAGCTAAATACAGTTAGATATTCATTTATTGATAGTCTTGCTTTCTGAAAGAAATCCTAAACCTCATTAAAATCTCAAATGTTTCAAGTTTGCCTATTCTTAATGTAAACCCAAGTCATATGAATGACAAGTGGATATAACATATTGTGTGACCCTTATTGAATCTGTATATAAATGAAAATTAATTTATAAAGTGTGGTTATTATGAAAAAAAATATAGATCTGATTAAACAATAGATCAGTCATGTGCAATCTGTGGATCACAATCCCTCAAAGATTCAAAGAAAAATTGTTAGAGGTCTCAAATTTTTAAGAAACTTTCTTAACTTTGGATAATGATAAAGTTTTTTTTGAACAAATTTAATTTTTATAAATATATAAAAATTACATAAAAATAATTTGTTTTTGTAAATATCATTGTTTTGTTTTTTTAAATTAAGTATACGATTTTTTTCAAAAATTTCAATTCATATGTGCTTAATACTAAAATATTAGGATATATAAATTCGTATATTAATTAAAACTAATATCGTTTTATTATGAATATGTTTACATTCTCATACTTATAATTTAGCTATGGTAAAAACAAAGACTGAGTCATGTCAAATTTTCATCTGAGGAAGGATCTCACAAGTGAGAGTCACATCAAATTTTCATCAAAAGAAGAGATCACAAGTACAAAAAGACCTCATCACTGCAATAGATGCTTGCAATAAATTGAAAATTAAAAAAAAATGAAGACAAACAACTATAATAAGAATAATGCAAAACAGCATAAAGAAATAAATTACACAATTTCTTGAAAACTTAATTTTATTCCTGAATTAATTTATAAAAGTATATAATTATCCAAGATTTTAACTGTTTGATTATAATCATTCTCAAAGTAAACGGTATTTTAAATTATGATTTATACTTGACAACGATTATAATGAAATAATTGAAATGTTAGAATAATTATGTATTCTAGTAAGATGATTCAGAAATAAAACTAGTTTTGCAAAATTTGAAAGAATTTCTTTATTTACATACACTAGATGAAGTATTTAAGTACAATTATAGTATATATACTTTGAACTGAATGTTATTAGAGGGAATTTGAACTCAGACTTTCAAGCTTGAAAGCATTTGAAAAAGAGACTACTGTGTGTATATATATATTAAAACAGCATAAAGTAATTAAAATCAAGCTAATACAAATAGTTGACATCATAATCTGATTAAGAATATAATGAAAAATACATGGTCATTGCAGTCTATAAATTACCTTAAAAAAAAGGATTTCAGCTATATAATTTTTTAATTCTTTCTAACTATTGAAAATTTAAATGTATTACTTAAAACATAATACCTGAAATAGAAGCACTTTAATTGTTTGTATGTCTCGGTTGCTATTGTTTTTGACATTAACTGTTACTGGTATACATTCTCCAGGCACATACCCTCTACGTGGAATACCAACATTTAATCGTATTGGTTTAGCTATACAATACCATGAGCAAAGTGTGTGAACACTTTCAGATTGAGCACCAATCTACACAAAAAACAAAACAAAAAAGTTAGCAAAGTTCCATTGTTTAGTACTGCATATTTTATATTCATTTTGTGATGGTAATCTAGCTTAAAATCTGTTCATACTTGTATATTTTATTTTAAAAATGTTATACCACTATTAATTAATTTACTGCCTATAATCTATTTACTAATTAAATAAGCAAAATGGAAACTCAAGCAAGTTAAAATCAGTATTTCCTAATTTCTTGTGGATTTCAACTAAAACATGAGTAAATAAGGTATCAAGTTACATGAATTTACTTATTAACACACTTAATATCTAGACATATTAATTACTTTTTAATTTACACAAATCAGGAGTACAAACAAATTATCAAAAGAAATTACAATTTATAAAATATTAAGTAAGTGATAAATAGACAATATTGACTAATTAATTGCAAGACAGTTTCAGAATATGCACAGAACATCTAGATAGTCCAGAATTTTATCCATGCCTTTACAATCTTGAATAATTGTGAAGCATCTTTAGAATATCTATAGATTATGCAGCTGGTGATTAACCATGATTTTATCAATAGTTTACTTCTTGGTGTGTAATATTATAAGTGATGTCTTGATTAATATTATATAGTGATTCAACTTTAAAGCTTAATGTAAGAGATTGGAACTAACAAAGGCTTCCATGGATTAAAGAGTCTGGGGAAAGAAATATCTTTTCTTTGATTATCTTGATTACATATGTGATCATAAAAGTTCCAAGATGGTACTAATTATCTCAGAAAATGAATTCACATTATTATGGACAAATCAAATGTAAGAAAAAAATTGCATGGGAGTTATTCTCTCTTTTAACAAATTGAAGATTTTAGAATTTGACTAAAATTTTGTTGGGGCTGACTAAATGCATTTCTTAAATAAATGCAAAATGAGTATTGATCCACAAATCTATTTTCAGCAATGTGAAGCTTGTTTCCTAATGAATGACCAAAACTTTCAATTACTGAGTAAAAGCTTCCAAAAATGAAGTATGTTCTTGTAGCTATAAGAAATGGCTTGAATAACATAATGGGTAGATGTAATAATGTTCAATCAGAGTTTTTAACATTAGACCTTGGAACAAAATATGCAATATGAGATAAAGTACTCATGTATGCAAAGCCTCATTTGACAACAATAATAACTTAGAGATGACTTGAAAATGTTCTGGGGGGGTCTTGCACATCCTCATAAAATCTTAGACTTGATATCCTATATAAAAAATCTGAGGATCATCATGAGAATCATTTTTTCACTTTATTAATTATAAAATTATTTTCATGTGGATGAACATCAGAAAAAACAGAATTTATTAAGCAATCTTATGAAAACTGGAGAAATTTTCCAATCAATTGTGCCAACAATTATTAACAACTGATGAAACAGAAGATCTGAATGTTCTAAAGAATTTATCAGTTATTGTTTCAACAAAGTTTAACTTTGTAATGTCATGTGATAACCATAGCATCAACCACAAAAACATGTCCTGGTAATTAATTGGATTTCAACTTCCAATGAGAGATCCTAGTTTTTCTGAAGAAGTATATTAATATAAATTGCAAATAATATTGGAGATAAGGGTGAATTGTGGGTGGATTTTCAAAATTTTGGACTACTGATGAGTCTGAATAAAATTGTTGATAGTTAAAGAACCATTTTTAATATAATGTTATTTTTATTAAAACCTTCTAATCTAATACAATGCTTGATATTTTATTTCATTAAGTTTCAACTGATCCACAATTTTCATCAGAATAACACAATAATATATGGATATTTAAATTTATTAGTAGTATTATCTTTATTAATAAAATACATTTTAAAAAATACTTCCATAAATATTAAAATAGTAATGCTAAAATTATTTACCTATGATCTTTATAAAAATGATCTGATGTTTCAAGTGGCAACATTTAATAAAAAAATCAATTAACTTCTTACTAGACTGTCTGTCAGTCAAACCTGATGTCATCAGTAACTCAACAAATCAGTTGAAACTTCAGCAAGCATAACTATCCAATCCCTATTAAATATGCTTGCAAAATTCAGCACAAGTAATGATGTTAATTGCAATCTTAACTGATTTCCTGAGACAATAGTGATATCAAGTATGATTGACAGAAGCATGCATCTAGCTAAAAATTCACTGATTATTTCATTTTAAATGCTGCTTCTTAAAATATTGAAAAAAATTTATAGGCAGCATTATAATTTTACATATTTATATATTTAATTATATATAAAATATATTCATAGTATTATTTCCAGAAGCTTCCATGTAATAAAAACATAACAACTAAATATCTGATGTTTCAGTACAATAACAAGTATTTTTCTCAGAGCTTCTTTGTACTGAAACATTATCTATTTATCTATTATATTTTTATTACATGGAATCTCCTGAAAATAATACTACAAATTCATCATTTATCCATAAGAATATTCAAATTAACATATTACAAAAAAATGAAGTCAGATGACACATAACCTAATTTAATAAGCTTGTATTACAAACATTATATATAGATGTCACAAATAAGCTCTTAACAAGCTTTGCAGAATATAAAGTGCTGAGCTTGTCCTGGCATTTTTAATCTAATGCTTGAATATCCAAGCACCTCACTGATGACACCAGTAGTAGAAACCAGTCTGGGGTTTGGAATATTCTGCAAAAAGCTTGTTAAGAGCTTATTTGTGAACTCTATGTATAAAATTAATATATATATATATATATATATATATATATATATATATATATATATACATAGAGTAAGATTTACTGCTTCAATATATCCAATCTTTATAAATACAAATACATATAATTATTAATAATTTTTATTAGTCATTTAGTAGTTCTAAAGATTATCCACATAATGAATATTTCTGTAGTGTGATTTTCACTACACCACTCTCACACAAGGTAGGAACTGTTTGTATTTTTATATTGGACTATTTCCATCATGTAATATGCATATTGAATGTCTTTAGAACAATTTAATTTTATTTAAATATTCCAAATACATTCAACTGTTAGTAATCGTACATCAAACAGGTTAATATATGCACATTTTGAGAGCTATTATTCTCTCTTTTTCAGGTGTTGTTGGCCTGACCAGTGCATGGAACTCGAACCCAGGACTTTTAGATTCTTGAGTATTGAATTTTAAGGTAATGCTCTAATCAACTGAGCCATCCTGCCAAAGGCAACAGTCTGTAGAAATTTGATATACTAATCTATGAGGTTCCTCCTGATTTCTCTACTTATTCCTAAGAGCAAAGTTGATTAGTGGTTTCCATACATTATGTGTAGTCACACTTGGTTCATTCATGGGATTTTTTGCCATTGAAATGTGAGCAGCTTCTTTAAATTTTCTTCTTTGTATCTTTTCTTCTCTATCCAATATTTTTGTATTTTCCCAATTGTACATATGTTCATTGGCACATACATGGTCTGCTCTCCTAAACACATGTTTTCTCTTCTAATCATCAGTTTGTGTTCTTGCAAGTGTTTTTTAATGGGATGACTGGTCTCACCAATATATGCATTTCCACATTCACATGGTATTTCAAGATGCAGTTTTTTCTTTTCAGCAATTCAAGTTTAGGCTTTGTAGATGTTAGAATTCCTCGTAGGGTGGTATGGCTCTGGAAAGCTGTTCTGGTGTTATACTGATTGCAGATTTTCCTTAATTTGTCTGCTTTTTGGAATGTATTGCTATTACTAACAATTGAATATTTTGAGGCAACATATAACAATTTTAGTTCACACAAAGACAAAACTCTCCATAGAGTAGTGTCATTCAATGCAAGTCAGAGAAATCAATAGATGCAGAAAGGTTTGTGTATAAAATCCCTATCTAGTACCTACTCATCCAAGATCCCAGACTAGTTTCTAACTTATGGCTTGTTTAGTGGTTTGTTGAAATTTTTAGTTCATTAATTACTGTTCAAAAATTTCAAGTTTTTAATCAACCAGAGGTGGAAGAAAAATCACCAGCAACAATTAGTTTGGTTGATTATCAACTTGAGAATGTAAACAAGTTTATATATCTTGAGAGTTTTCTAAGTAGAAAAGTAGACTTTGATGTTGCGATATAACACAGACTCCAGTATATTGCTGTTGCTTTTAACACAAATAACTATTGCAACTAAGTTAGCTGTATTTAATGCTATTATGTTATCTACTTTATTATCTAGAAATAAACTTGAACACTGTCTTGATGCAATATAAAGGTATTAGAAATGTTTAATTTAAGGCTGATCCCTAAAATTTTATAACATAATGGCAAGACCATAAAATCAATCAATATGTTCTTCAGCTTTCTGGATATGATACTATTTAATCCACTGCTATAAAATCATACCATCATTGGGTTGGATAAGCAAAAGAAATAAACAATGTGAGAATGTCTAAAAGGGTGTTTTATAGTCACTGTGGTTTTATGGGAGAAATGAATCCTGCCTATTATGTTATAATTATCCCAGTCATTCTAAATAAGTGCATTATTGTTTCCAATGTGAAGATATGGCAGAAAACAAAATATATTGGAGAATTACAATTAACATGATGCTGAAGTATTTTAGAAAGAAAAATGTTCTGCTGAAAAGTTGAAAGACAACATATTAAAATATCAAGAAAGGACCAGTATGTGCTATATGTGCATGTATTCATGTTTCATTTCAACAAAAAAATTTATTAACAATAAATAGTGATTACATCCTGATAAAAGAAAAATAAATAAATAAATTGTACAATAACATGATTATATTAATGTTCTGTTTGCCATCTGGCTAGATTATGTTATGAGAACACAATTGTTATACACTTATGTGGTTGGGTAGAATGAAGAATTTTGTGTAGAATATGAGAAACTAAGAACTTCTTTAATGGTATTAGTATTTTTAATATAAACATGAATATTTTCTTTTAAAAATTGCCTAATCTAAAATGCTGGGTAGGTGGGAGTTAATAATCAGGAAAAGGATAGAGCAGTTAAAGACCACGTGTCATCAAAGACTTTACTAGAGGCAAGGAGCTGGTCACGTTTCTTGATTTTTTTGAGCGTTTGATAAAACAATGATATGATTTATGGTGGGGGTTATTCCATGAGAGTTTTGCATCTCACTATCCATATAGCATAAAGGACAAAGGTGGAGAGCCTTATTATTGCAAAAGTTCCATTATGAATGGCATTTTCAAGTGAAAAAATCATGTCAGATCTTATGTTGGAGTTGATGATGATTATATCTTTCAGTGTTTTAATTCTGAGAACCAGTGTATAATATGATCTATGGTTTCATCTTCACTAGAACATAGACCACATATTGGATCAATGCTAGAAAAACCTCTTCAGTGATAAAGAAATCAATTCATGGGAAGTGCATTAAGATTAAATTTAATGATGAAGTCAAAGAATTTGGGTTCTAGACTCCATCTTTTGAAGTGTGTAATGAGGCTTGGTTGGTAATGGGTTGTAGATTATAATTAATTAGATTGTATGCTTCCCATAAGGTGATTTTTTTGGTTAAGGTTAGAGGGCACCATCAGGTTATAAAGTTGTAGGTGTTCTACTAGCAATGCTATCCATGACCTGGAAAAAGGTGGAGGACAATCAGTCAGTGTAATTTTTTTAATAATGTTGGAGTAACCACAGGAGAGGATAAGATTATGTAGAGTGTTGTGGGTTTTTTGTAATTCATGTTTCACAGATTGGTTTGTATAGTCATCACAAAAAACTCATTTTTAAAGTTAGTATTTCTTTCTTTCCCATTTTTACAATTGGAATGGCTATACTCATTTAGAAGTGGCCATTTATTATTATAATCTAAACGAGGATTCACTATCATTGTCTGTAATACTATAGTAATATGATGTAAAATTGTCTATACATGTCAATCAGAATGTACGATGGTGACAGATTTTTATGATACCAGATTCAATTTCTTGATTTGTTATTCATCATCAAATGAGACAATAAAAATATATAGAGTAGTCAAGCATTGGTGGTCAAGAGGTCAGCGACAGCTGCTTTACAAGTAGTTGTCCTGGGTTAGCAGGTTTGCTTCCCGGCTGATGCTATGACACATAAGAAATATATATATAGAATTACTATGATTAATTAGCTAGTTCAAAATATTATTTAACTGAAAAAATTTATCTTTAAACTTTTATTATTATCATGATCTCCATCAAAAATAGAACAATAGGTTGCTGATAGTATATTTTACATAAGTTTTATTAATGAACTTTTTATGACATTAACTGTTATTATATTATATTATATATATATTCCATCTTTATTGTTAAAAGGAGGTTGCCTTGACAACAGTGTGAGATTGTTGATTGTTATCTATATTGGAATTGTCTGAGTGTTAACTGGTTTCTAATGATTATATATATATCATGAAAGATGAAATTTAATCCATTATATTGCTTTTTCATATATTTCAAATAAATCACAAAATATAATATAAAATATCTTTATATGACAGTAATAATTGTATATATTTAATAAAAATAGAGAAAGCTTTTTTTAGCAAATATTTATTTTTGATATTTTCAATGTGATGGAACTATTTTAAAGCTTCAATTTACATTGAATACAAAATGAATTAAGAAGAATCAGTTATAACAATAATGCAATATGTACAAAAAAGAAAAAACATGCAAAATGTAATCTATATAATTTTCTATTCATTTTTCATTAGCCAATTATTAATTAAATTAATTGATGTTATATATATATATATATTCATACAGTTATGTTTATTGTAATTAATATAATTTGTTTTATATATTTTCCTTCTATTAGGTTCTTCAATATAGTTTAAAGGTTTTATATTTTTTATACAATCTATTTTATGTCTGTATTTTAAATAATGAATATATATAGTAGCAAACTCTCCAGACAGTAATGCCACCTAGTGCAAGCTATAGTAATCAATGGATTCTAGCGGGTTTGTGCATAAAATCCCCATGAATATTTAATGTAGATTTTATCATCTCTTCTGTTAATTGCATTATTATGTTCATACAGGAAAACAATTAGATGAAAGAACAAAAGAACATAATAATGCCATTAACAAAAGAAATGATAATTCTGCATTATATACTCTTAATTTACAATATGAACATAAAATAAATTATATAAAAATATAAAACCATTAAACACTTAATATAAAAAAATATATTAAAAATTATATTAATTACAACAAACATAACTATATAAATGTATATAAAATGTCAATTAATTTAACTAATAATTAATAATAATTAATTTAACTAATAATTAATAATAATAATTGGGTAGTGAATAATGAATGGGAAATTACATAGATTACTAGTTTTTTTTTTTTTTGTATATATTGTATTATTGCTATAGTTAGTTCTAGTTAATTTTACATATAAAAAGGATTGAAGTTATAAAATAGTTCCATCACTTGGAAAAGGACAAAAATAAATATTTGCCAAAAAAAGCGTTTCTGTATTATTATTATTATTATTTTTTTTTTCGAAACAAAAAAAAAAAAATTTTTATTATACATATACAATTATTGCTATTATATAAAAAAAATTTAATTTGTATTATAATAATTATATTTATAAAGCGCATACCCATTACTTAAAGTAATATTATTAAAGCTATAACCTTAAGACTACGCCTGAAAATAGTATATGATTTATTTAAAAATATATATATTTATATAATGACAATTTGATTTACAAATATCAAATTTTCTCCACTCATAACTTTGACTCTAATAAATAAGAATTTTTTAATGGTAATTACTAATCATTTATTAAACTAGAGATCATTCCTAGGTCAGATATAAACTTTAAACTCCAGTTAAAGTTTAGTATATCTTTAGTATATCAAAATAGAAACACATGGAATAATTGTATTTTTATATTGGACTATTTCCACCATCTAATATGTGTGTTGAATGTCTTTAGAAAAGTTTAATTTTAGTTAAATATTCCAAATGTATTCAACTGTTAGTAATATCATGGCAAACAGGTTAATATATGCACCAACTGTTAGTAATATCACAGCAAACAAATGTTAGTAATATCACATTAAACAGGTTAGTCTATGCACTAACTGTTTGTAATATCACAGCAAACAGGTTAGTATATGCACAACGTTTCAAGAGGTATTTTTCTCCCCTCTTCTTCAGGTGTTTCTGGCCTGACCAGTGACAGTACTAGCATGGGATTCAAACCTGGGTCCTTAGATTCTCGATTATTGAAATTTAAGGTAACGCTCTAACCAACTGAGCCATCCTTCCAAAGGCAACAGTATGTAGTAATTTCATATACTTATCTATGAGGTTCCTCCTGATTTCTCCACTTTTTCCTCAGAGCAAAGTTGATCAATGGTTTCCGTACATTATGTATAGTCACACTAGGTTTGCCGTGATATTACTAACAGTTGGATACATTAGGAATATTTAACTAAAATTAAACTTTTCTAAAGACATTCAACACACATATTAGATGATGGAAATAGTCCAATATAAAAATACAGCTAGAACACCATCATCACAAACCTTCAGAAAAACACGGAATATTTCTTTAATTTCATCTCTCTTTTTCCATGTGCAATATTATTTTAGATCTAATTAAAATTTCAACTCAGCAATATATTCTAAAAAAATATTTTTCAAATATTTTCAAGAATTACAAGTGAAAGGTTAAAGTAAATGTAATATATATATATTATCATGTGGCATTTTAGTTTTATTTTAAATAATAATTGAACTGCCCTATAATCGCCATGTTCAATAACTTTATACAATAAAAAAATGGACTGTGGACAACTTACTAATATATTTTAGAACTTTTTATTTAGAGTTATACAGAACAATAACAACTAAAGATTAAATTGAAATTATTATATATATATATATTTTAAATTAAAAAATCTAAAATACAACAGGAAGTGGATCACAGTCTATTTTATAACTGTAAAAAGTTATTGAACTTGGTAGTTAGAGGGTAGGTCAATTATTATTCAAAACAGAATTGATAAATTTCACATATTATATTTATTCAATATTAAAATAGTTATTCATCATTACAAATATAATGTGTTTACTTATTATAGTTTTAGAAATGTCTGAGATATCTTTGCTCTATAAACTTAATGTCAGTTATTTAAAAATCAATTTACATTAAAATATATAGACAGATTTAAGTTAGCCTTCTGTGTGTTATTGTTCTGGATAACTCTAAATAAAAAATATAATATATAGATGGAAGTGATCCACGGTCCATTTTCTTAGTATAAAAAATTATTAAACATGGCAGCTAGGGGGCAGTTCAATTATGATTTAAAATAGAAATAATTAATTTTACAATTTTGTATTTATTCAATATTAAAATATTATTTACCATCATATATACATTAATGATATTCCCCAACTATTGTGTATAAATGTCTTTTTGGATAATATCAAAAAACTGATCATTATTGATTACTGGATTAGACGATGACCATTTTATTTGCTGTATTAATAATATTGTTATTAAATCAATAATTTAAAGATTATTATAATTCTTCAATAATGTGCACCATTTCTATAACCAAACTTAGTTTGACAGCAACAGTTGAATGTATTTGGAATATTTAAATCAAGTTAAATTTTTCTAAAGACATGATATATATATTAGATGATGGAAATAGTCCAATATAAAAATACAACTAGAACACCATCATCACAAACCTTCAGGAAAACATTATTGTAGTTAACACCTGGAAATTTATAGAGAATTTCTTCCTCAATTGGGAAATCAAAATTTAATTAATTATTTTCCATCATAATATAGTTTATTATGACCTAAAAAGTAAACAAATTATAGAAAATTTGGACAAAACCGAAGATATCTTGACTGAATTTTGTAATGATGATTATTTTTCCATTTTTTTATAATGTGAACAGACAAATGAAAAATTTCCAATGTGGAAAGGAGATAGCCATTATTGAAAATAATTTTGGGACTGGGTTGCATAGTAATGAAGGTAGTATTTATCTTTATTTACTATTTTTATATAATGTTTAGTTTGAGATAAACCCAAATATACTGAATGAAATTTTAAAAAACCATAATCACTATCCTGATAATGATTTTCCAGCTGATGTCAAAATTCACCTTCTGGGCTCTTATGGAAGTGATGTTTTTCCATTCTTTCAGATAAACTTATTGTTTGATTTTACATAAATTAACCAGAGCTTTTTTTTGAACTTTGAAAGCTCATTTATTTCTTTACCTATTTTCAGTGATGCCTTTAACATTTATATCATCAATATAATCAGTTCATTATCGATTTGGATCTGTTACATTTTACAAACTTCTTTGTGATCTATTAGGTCTAATTTATGATTTTGATATCTTTATTATCATTTTTGTCTTGAATATTCACTAAAGCTATGAGATGTACAGAGTATTGGTATTAATTTCCGATGGAAATAGTATATTTTTCATGTTAAACCAGAACATTGAAAACTTTCTCCTAAGTTCAAAATGCCACAATTTTTTTTGTGAATGATGGGAATAAAAGGATTCTAATTAATCAGAAAGCATTCTGACAAGATTATTCTATTTGAAATTGATGTTTCATTGGTAAGAACCATCAATAAGATCATGATTTCATCTCATTTATTGTTTGTCATGTGACCAATTAAACCATGATTGATTCTTTGGTCTCAGAGATAGCACAATAGACAGCATGACTTCAACAGTAGAACACATACATAAAATTGGCCAACAATGATACATATATGCTTAAGAAATTTATCAAATATAATCATTTCCAGAATATCGATTATAGATTTCTGAGAATTAAGCTTACGCCTGAACTCTAAAAAAAAGTTATTGATAGCATAGAGGACACTGACAGTAAATTTTAAAGTGTTGAAAAGAAAAATTTATTGGTGAATTGTATTAATGTGAGTATAAACTCCCATTTGTTATAGGTTTAAGAACTTTTTGATACGTAGCATATGTTTTGCTATTTGTTTATAATATTGAAATGTTCAGCACTGAATTTAATCTTGTACAATAAAACAAAATCTATGGTGCAGATGAGGTCAATTGCAATAATAGCTTTCTGTTAATTAAAATATTTGATAAAATTATTCATGTGGATGCCTATTGAGAGAATTTTAAGAAATCAATCTCTTAACTTACACATCAATATATCTATAATTTCAAACAACCTCCTCTCACTTACATTTGATAGAGTTATTTGGAATTTTTATTCTTATTATGTATTTACTGTTTGTAAATTTCTTTATTATTTGCTTTTTAAAAAGTAATGAGGGATTGGAAAAATATGAGCAATTATTTTTATCAACTTTTATAAAAACAATAATTATCAGCTATATTCAATACAAATAAAATAATGCAAATAAAAATGAATTTGCTGGCTTTGAAACAACAATAACAAATTAAAAGACTAAAACAAAACTTCTTATTTGGATTCCGTTGTTAGCCGAGAGGTATCGCAGCCGCCATGCAAGCAAGTAGTTATTTTTAGAAAAAAAAAAGAAAAAAGTTCATGCTTTGTATGGATCACATAATTTGGTATGGATGGACAATGGAAAATCATTCTAAATTCTCCTTTATCTTTTTTTCATAATAGATAAAATGATCCAAATGCAGAACATAAGGTTTATTTTTACTTTTTTAAAAAACTAAAAAAAAATAATATTATAAAACAATTTAAATGAACAACTCCAAGTACAATGTTTACATTTACTTTTCAAATAAAAACATTTTAACAATATTAATAAAGATCAACACAACGTTTATTTTTAGATTAATTTTTTTTTAAAAAAGTGTTTATTGTAATGCACAGTAAAATGTTTTATTTTTTTGTTCTATTTTTTTAACTATTTACAAATCTATATTTTATGTATATAAAATACATTGAATCTTAAATTTATCAATTAATTTTCTCAGTATTATTCCACAATATAGATGCAGTGTTTTAAAGAAACAAACATAAATTAGAATGTAAATGCCAGAATACATATGTAACTTATTTTTCTCTTCTCTAATAATTTATGATTTCCTACTCCTGCTTTCATATTTCTAGTTGATTGTACCTTCAAAAAACATGCATACCTTTTTTATTAAATGATGAACAAATATTTGCAAATTTGACTTAAATAATTCACTAGTGACATTATTTATTCTTATTCTTCTTTTTTACTTTCTTTGCATTTCTTCACATATTCATATATATTGTTTATAATAACTTCTTTCATATACACTTTAATGCAATTTTTTTTATAAAAACTTTCTTTATTTTCCTGACAGTTTCGACTGTCCAGCAGTCTTCATCAGAGCTTTCTGAACAAAGAAATGTTCAGAAAGCTCTGATGAAGACTGCTGGACAGTCAAAACTGTCAGAAAAATAAAAAAAGTTTTTATAAAAAAAATTTGCATTAAAGTGAATATGAAAGAAGTTATTATAAGCAAACAATATTTATTATTACTCATTTTAATTTTTATTCTTGCAACACACTATCAAATAAATAAATAAATAAATAAGTAATTACTGCTGCTGAAGGGTCAAGATTAAGGTCATAATGATTAAGAAGAGTAAAAGCCTTCTTTGTGACAAAGTTGAATTTCCATGGACGAACCACAACTGCTTTAGAAAAATATCTCACAAAACCAATTTTTTGTTCAAATGAACTTGGAATGTTTTGTGGCAATTCTACTGAAAATGGCAAAACATAATTTCCTGCTGCTAAAGCATAATCCCTTTTATTAGCCTCTAAACAAAAAAAATAAATCACAGTTATTAAAAAATAAGCATACATATATTATTTAGGTAATTACAAGGATGGATATTTTTTTCTACTACAATTTCCATGCCATTTTTATCATCTTGAGTATTCAGTGTTCTGCAGGTGATGGTATAACTTAATTCCTTTCCCAGACTAGTTTCTGGTGATTTACCTTTTACCAATGAGAATTTGGGATTCAAAACTGAAAAATAATGGAGTTATACATCTGATCACTTTTAATTCTGAGATATGCTCATATAATTGTGTTAATTTGAAATTTAAACATCCCCAAAGATTTCAATCCAAACCAGTTTGCTTGTATTCTAACATTAGCTTGAGAGCAAAAAAATAAATTAAAGATAGCTGCCAGATACATAATGGCACTAGTTCCAATTGCTTTTAATTCTCTCATTGATTGAGACAAAAGATAGAAACCAGTCCAGGAATGGAGACTAAATTGCACTACCATCTAATAAACACTGATTATTCAAGTTTATATTAAATTGCACTAGAGTGATAAAAAAAAGATAAAAATTGCTCGTTTATTTTAAAAATTAAATTAAATAGTTAGTTTATTTTAAAAATTAAACATAATTTTTATTAAGAATCAAAATATTCATTAAAACAAATATTGGCACAATAAAGGAAAACCATAAGTTCTTCCCATAAGCATGAGATATGTCCTTCAACACTACATCTCATCTGTGTTTTGGTTTTTTGTTAGAACATTAATATTCACTAACACAAATTATCTTCAGGTAAAATCATCAATATGAAGGTTTTGAATTTAGTACTATTAACAAGAAGTTAAAACCTTTGAAAATGAATTCTGTCTCACTTATGACTTTTTTTTTGATTAGGAGCTTAATAAATATAATTTACTTTGTAATTAATTTCTTCAACAGCATATTGTTATATTTTGGCAATTTATATTAAGATATACTAGATATTAATATGCATATAAAATTAAATACTACCTAATGCATTATAATACTAGTGAAAAAATTAAATTTTACTAAAATTTTTCCACAACCACAGTTTCATCTATTAACAAATAGATCTTTTCAAATGAAATTCAACTGCCCATGACACACACACACACACACACACACACACACACACACACATATATATATATATTCCAAACAAAATAGCCTTCTCATCATTCACTTCAAACCCAACTTTTATTCATAAGAGACTTTTTTTTATTGAATTTTTGTTATAATAATAAAAGGCTTAATAATTTTGAAAATAATAGTTATATTCAAAGAAGTCAATTTACTTCTAATAGTATTGATTTAGGATATAATAATAAACATATTAAGAACACTAAAATATCTGTAAATCTGTTAATAATAAAAATTTAAGTATTATTGAGAATATAAAGAGTTTATTTCTTTGCCATATAAGTCATTAATTAGTAAATTGATTTCCAAAAATAGTTTTTTTATTGGGTGGAATGAAAGTGGCTTGGAAGAAAGACCTGAATTTAAATTCATGGCTAAATAGTTCAAAACAGTTAATTGATTGCAAATCTATTCCTGGTGTAGTTTATAAGATTCAGTGCAGTTGTCATAAAATTTATATAAGTTAGAATAAATTAAATCTTAATGAAAGGGTTAAAGTTAAGTTAAAAATAAATATACTATCTCAGCTTTGTATATTCATGAACTGAATACAGGTCATAAATATAAAATATTATTTGACGATGCAGAAGTTATCTTTTATGAAAAAAGTGAAATGAAAAGAAGAGTAAAAGAAACTTTAATGATAAAATAATTTGAATCTGAAGCCATTAATCTCATGAAGACAACCTTTGATGTGAAAGGAAGTTGGGTTTTGCAATAAATGATGAAAAGGATATTTTGTTTTGTATATATATGTTGTATGTTTAGTTGAATTTCTCTTGAAACTGTCTATTTGTTAATAGATGAAACCATGGTTATTGAAGAATTTTAGTAAAGTTTAATTAATTTTGTTTAATATTATAATGTTATATGAATTGTTATTATTATTAATATGTATAAAATATTAACAATGTACTTAATAGAATTTCAGTTCTTATATGACCCATTTAAGGTTTAATTAAATACATGTTGTCTATCAAACAATATCTTGAATAGTCATGCATGATGGTTTTGAGATGTAAAAATAAATTAGAATTTATATATATATATATATATATACATTTGCAATTATATGTGGAGTACTTCCATCATCCAGAATTAATGTTTTAAAAAGAATTTAAACTTTAAACTTTTCAAACACATTCAATTGTTAGTGATTATATAATCAAACATTTTTGGGCATGGAATTTAAATTGGTGACCTTTATATTCATGAAGACTGAATTTAAAGTAGTGATCTAACCAACTAGACTGTTCTATCAAAGGCAACATGTATGTATGTAGAAATATAATCACATATATAATTCAAAGGACTATTGTACTTTGCCTTTATATATTAATAAAACTAAAATTCTTTATATAATTTTCAATTCTTACAAAACAAACAATGAAACGCAAGATTATAGGATTAAATGGTTAAGTATAAGAGAAACCTTATCTTTAGATGGCATGCCCCTCTCAATACCTTCACCAACAATTTATAAACTAACAGGAATCTTTTTAATGAAACATAAAATTGATTATATAACAGTATATGTAGAGAAGGAAAGATAAATTTTACTTAATTAATAGATGAGGCTATCAATTAATTCAAATGATTTACATTTTTATTCCATGTTTTATATAAATATGTGGAAATGAGTTCTCTATATATTAATTTTGCATACTGTAAAATTTTTCTATCTCAATGTATTGTTTTCTTTACATAATATAATAAAATATTGTATTTACTAATCTGTTTTCATTCTTAACTTGCAACTCATAAGCATATGGCATAAGCTTTACCAGTTTTGGTACTTTTTTAAATTTACATACTTGAAACCATATTTAGTAAAACTGAAGTTTATAAGGAATAAACACAGACTTATAATAATATTTTAAATCAAAAATTTACTAGTTCATCAATTTATAACAACATTTCAATTTACTGCATTCTCTATAATGATATTCTACATCGGTGCTATCAATCTTTTTTTCATTTGTGTACCCCTTGGCATTTTGATTCCATAAGTCACCCTTCATATTAGAAAAGTATTTATAACTACTAGAGTTACTGTTATATAAAATTTGTATATTGTTTATAACTACTTCAGTTACTGTTATTTAAACTTTATATATTGTAACATAAATAAATAGCTCAATAATGATATTATTAAAGCAATGGAATAATAATATATCAGCAATTATAGAAAGTTTTAAAAGTAAAATATCTAACCCTTTACTACAGTATGTGTAACTATTATGAATCACTACCCGATTCTCTCTTAGCAATAATAAAAATAAGAAAAGAGACAACAGTTGTGGATTATCTCCCCACCCCCTCATCTGCACTGTAAACCCATCGACCTCAGAGTGAATAGCAGTTCTGGTTTGGAATGTGGACCTGAAGGAAAGACAAGGCTATCCTAGACTCCTGTGCATGGTTGAGAAAAGCAGTATATAAGGCCCAGTCAGAAAATGAGAATCACCACGAGATAGCAGCATTATCAGCAGACAGCATTCCATGTGAAACCAGAACTCATAATCCAATGAACTCTGCCACTGAATGTGCTAAAGCAGACATAGGAATTTATACAGGCCATCTGTGCCTTATTATTATTTATCATAAGCCACAAGACCAGTTTTATGTAAGCATCATTTAATTATATTAATGTTAGTTTGTTGTAAATTATGTAATGTATTTATTATAAATAAACAGTTGTTGTTATCATTAATCAGTAGTAGTTGAAATTATTTATAGTCATGCCTTCATAGTGGGAGAAGGACATTACAATTGGCACAATCACAGCAGTTAAGTCAATCTAGTTAAGGGTAGAAGTTAGAAAATTGGCAGACTGGGGTTTTAAAAGCAAAATTAGACTTAGTCGGTAACATTCCTGGGATATAATAGGCTGTAGCTTGTTGTGTTTCATAGAAATGTAGAAGTAATAATAGGAATAGTCCTGGTTCAACTAATAGGAAAATTAATTGGAAATTAGTTCTGGTTGTGGCAGGAAACATAGCAAAGCCATATAGTTCAATTTTGAAAATAGTTTTATAATCATTGAAAGTAAAATAGGATGGATGCAGTGAAAGAATTGCATTTGTTGTGTTTTAAAAATCAAAATGTGCGAAAAGTCAAGTAATCAAATTTTAAATAGTAACAGCGATGGTAACCTCGTTTGGGAAAGCATGCGATCTTCAGTTTAAAGTAAAATTAGAATAGTTTAGTAATACAAAATGTGTTATACAATGGGAATGCAGGATCTGAGATGTCATTGTTAAATAGCTTGTGAAGATTAGTAACCTTGATGACAGTGTAAAACAATCAGGTTAAGGAAAATGTTTGAATCTGGTAACTGTAGATTGAAATCGAGCTAAATTGTAAACAGTGCTGCCAATTTGAAAAAAGAAATCTCAATAGCCAGTAATAATAGCACTAATTGTGGATTTAATTATGTTGATTTATTTATGAATTTGTCAAAGTTTGTCAGTTGGAAAAAAATCTACAAAGCTTATGGCAAAAATAGTACCAGTTACATAATGGGCAAGAGAGTGGATTTGAAAAAATAAATCTACAAAGCTTGCTGCAAAAATAGTACCGATTAAGTAATGGGCAAGAAGGTGGGTTTGAAAAAAGAAATCTACCAGACTTGCAGTAAATAGAGCACTTAGGAAATAGTGCATAATTAATAAATCAACATTGGTGCTATTGAAAGTATTTGTAAATGAAAAGATTAATAACTGAGTAAATAAAAAGTAAGATTAGAAAAGGAAACAATTGAGTTTGTTTTTCAGTAAGGTCTCTATTGAACTTCAGAAAAGGTAATTTCCAAAATTGAGGGAGGTGTGTTATGTATACATATTGCATTGTAAATAAGAAATTTATAATACATTAATAGTATGTATATATCAGCGATTATAGAAAGTTTTAAAAGTAAAATATCTAATGTTTTACTACAGTATGTGTAATTGGTATGAATTACCATCCAATTCTTTCTTAGCAATAATAAAAATAAGAAAAGAGACAGCAGTTTCAGTTTATTCCCCCCCCCTCTGTTTTGTAGACTCATGGACCTCAGAGTGAATAGCAGTTCCGGTTTGGAACGTGGACCTGAAGGAAAGACAAGGCTATCCCAGACCTCTGGTCAGAACAAGAGAATCATCAGGAGATAGCAGTGTAATCAGAAGACAGCATGCCAGGTGAAAACAAAACTTGTGATCCAGTGAACTCTGCCACTGGAGGTGCCAAAGCGGACATAGGAATTTATACAGGCCATGATGCCTTATTACTATTTATCATAAGCCATGAGGCCAGTTTTATGTAAGCATCATTTAATTATATTAATGTTAGTTTGTTGTAAATTATGTAATGTATTTATTGTAAATAAATAGTTGTTATCGTTAATCAGTAGTAGTTGAAATTATTTATGTTATATGCCTTTCTAGTGGCGGGAGGCCATCGCACATTTTAACACAAAGTTTAAAAAGATACAGTGAATTCAAATACATGCATCACAATTTGCTTTTGAAAAAAAAATGCATTATTACTTGATATATATGTTTTCTCCACCATTATTTAATTTTTTTAATGCATCCTTAAATGTCCTAATTTATTCTTTGCAATATAAGTAAATGCCTTATTTGGGAATCATTATGCAATATTACTAAAATGTTTGCAATAAGGAAGCAATAACTATATAAATGGTTTAAACTGGCATATAATTGCACAAATAGCTAGAGAAAAATCCAAGATAAGTTTTTCATAAGTTATTTAAAATAGCATACAATAATAGAAATAATACATATCGAACCAAGGCCGACAACTAATTGCTTTATTAATAAGTTAGAGCCTATTTCTAAAAGCATCCAATTATTTTAGTGCAATTAATAATGACTAGAATTTTATTAATCTGTTCTATAATCTGAATAAATCCATAAGCCATAAATACACACAAAATCTCCATAGCCATAACTCAGATCTAACAGAGTGAGGATAATAAAAAGACAACATTAAGATTCGGCACTATGAAAAAAAAAGAGTTTGGAGACAAGAGTTCAAATTCAAAGCTACTGCATTATATATATATTCAGCAACATATCTAATATATAGAAATGATCAAAAGCATAAATTAATTCTATAGGACTCCATTATAATGACAAAGTCACTGATCAAAGAAATAAAAAAACTCTGGAGATTGTTTCACAGTTGAATAAATTAAAAAAACTCAAGGTATTTGAATATTACATGACTTTCAGAGCAATTTCTAAAGGTTATTATTAATTTTCTAAGATGCCATAGGCTAAAACCAACTATTGACAACTACTTAAAATTGACTATGGAATGGATTATAACTCAATGAAGAAAAGTTTTTTTTTACTTGTATTATCATGATTAAATCAATAATGTATTTTTTGTGAGTTGACTCATGGCAAAACTTAGTAGCTAAAAAGTAAATGATTATTGAATAATCTCCTTGATCTCTAAATGAAACTATACATCTCTAATGTGACATTTGATTTCTGAACTTGTCTAGAAATTTACTATGACCAAATAAATATTAATTTACATGTATAACATCATGGTAAGATCAGCTAATATAAAACATAATAAGGAATGTATCATATTAATATTTAGTTTTCACATTCAAATGATTTCTCTTTCTGCTGCAGTTATTGATAAATTACTGTTTTATTTATTAGCAAGTTAAAATATTTTCTAGGCAACTGTTTTTCCTTTTACAATTTATCCAAATAACTTTTAACACTTTTTAGAAAAAGCCTTTTATTGTGCATATATACATACACCTTACATTTTAACTGTCCTGTAGTCTTCTTCAGAGCTAGTTCACTTTAATCTTTTAAAAATAAAAAAAATCTTTGTTTTAAAAGATTAAAGTAAATTGGCTCTGAAGAAGACTGCAGGACTGTCAAAACATAAGGTGCATGCATATATGTACAATAAATGGTTTTTGCTAAAAAGTGTTAAAAGTGGTTTGGATAAATTATATTTGTGTGATATTAAAACAGGCAAAACTCTCCATACAGTAGTGTCACTCAGTGCAAGCCAAAGTAATCAATGGATGCCAGAGGGCTTGTGCATAAAATCCCTATGTAGGGTCTACTCATACCATATCTCCAGATTAGTTTCTACCTTGTGGCTTTATCAGTGAGGAGCCTTAAATCTGAGAGCAGTGCAGTGAGATCTTAGGATCTAATGCAACCCTCCAGCAGCCACCTTTTATCTCTACTTAACTACAAAACTATGAGAGTAAAATTGAAAACACCCTAATATTTTCAGTCCAAGCTCATTAGCTTATATATTTATATTCAAGGCTCCTCACTAAAGAAAGCCACAAACTAAAAACTAGTCTGGGGATATAGGATGAGTAAGCACTAGATAGGGATTTTATGCACAAGCTTTCTGGAATCCATTGATTACTTTGGCTTGCCCTGAGTGACACTACTGTCTGGAGAGTTTTGCCTGTTTTAATAACAGTTATGAGCAAGCATAAGAAATGGTGATTATGTGATATTTAGTGTTTTAATGTCAATCCTGCCTAATAGGATAGTGGTGTCTATGGTTATTAAAGAACCAAAACACCAAAATGTATGGGTACTGAACTGATTTCAGACCTATATGACTATATAAGCTAATGAGCTTGGATTAAAAATATTAGTGTGTTTTCAATTTTATTCTCATAGTTTTATATAGTTAAGTAGAGATAAAAGGTGGCTGCTGGAGGGTTGCATTAGATCCTAAGATCTAGGTGCAGTGTTCTCAGATCCAAGGATCCTTATTGACAAAAGCCACAAGCTAGAAACTAGTCTGGGGATATTGAATGAGTAGGCACTAGATAGGAATTTTATGCATAAGCCTTCTGGCATCCATTGATTACTCTGGCTTGCACTGAGTGGCACTATTGTATGGAGAGTTTTGCCTGTTTTAATAAAAGTTATGAGCAAGCATAAGAAATGGTGATCATGTGATGTTTAGTGGTTATATAAGAGATTACAGCAAAATAAAGGAAAGAGTGATTTTTTTTTTGTTTCTATGTTTTTATTATTAATAAAAATGATTAAGATTATAGCAAATAAGGGTCAATGTTTTATCAATATGAAGTGAAATCCAGAGTACTTTTATGGATAGACAGCTTTCTTTAAACTGCTATAAAAAACAGCCACTAAACTGACATTTAAATGGCCTATAAGATCAGTAAAAAAAAATCCATAAAATATTTCTTCAACATATTGTAATGCATTTAACAAGTTATTTAGAGCTTGATAATTTTAATGAAAAAACCTTTCAATGCACATTATACATTCTGGCTCTGATAAAGAATGAAACCAATTTAAGTCAGATTCAGTTCAATCCATGCTATCAATGGAATGGTGAGTTGTATTTAATCAATAACTGATGGGATAAATCACTTAAATATGTGATTGGCCATAAATTTATCTATCATAATATTCATTTGATATATTCAAGCATTGTAATAAGTAAGCAAAAGATTTATAATGGCATTAAGATTTTAAATTTTTATGATGGGATATAGTAAATTTAGTGAGAGTCACTTGTTAATATGTTATTAAATTGGTCGAGAAATAATTAAATTGTGGCAATCTAACTTTTAAAAGATTAAACAAAACGCTATTTGTCTGAAGATTTACGATGATGGAATTTTAGTATTAACAACTTGTTGAACTATTTCCATCATCCAATATTGAAAATTGAATGTCTTTAGAAAAGTGTTAAACTTTATTTAAACAAGTGTGCTATTACTAACATTGGAATGCATTTTAGAAAGTTTAATTGTTTTTTAAAGACATTCAGTTCTCAATATTAGATGATAGAAATAGTCTAACAAATAATTAATACTAGAGCACTGTTTGCTAAATATATTATTTTCAGATTTGTTTTTTAAATAAATTATATTATTTTCAGGGTTTTTGATTTGTTTTAATAAAATACATGAAATCCATCTACCTTGTCTTTTGCCTCATTGGCACATATTCTATTATCATAATTTGTTATGTCATTAGCATAAAAACAATACCTTAAATTGTGTCACAAAAGTCCTTCTAGGAATAGGTCCAACAATTTAATCAATATATATAATCAACAATACTGATGTAAATCCCAGAAAATATCTTTCACTGTATATGAATATGAATAATTTTAAAAATGTATATAGATCTTAAGCAAAAACTCTATGGATAAGATTAAGTGTGTTGACTTAGAAATTGCTGAAGTATAAATAAACAAATAATGCTAATTCACAAGATCAAAAGGAGCTTTGAAATCAATATGAATGGCAAAAAAGACAAATGCATATCCAACATGGCAAAAATAACAATTTCATATATTAGAAAAGTAGCTTGGAAGACAGGCTGACATTTTATCACATGATGTACGATGAATAATTTTAATGGTATTAGCTTTTTTTCATCAATAGCTTTTAGTATTTATTGAACTTGGACTGTTGATATAAAGATACGTTAATGAAGAATTTAAGATTGAAACATATTTGTCAACTTGATAGTATAAGAAAATTCCATGAACCATTTTACTGTATATAATAAAATTACAATACTTAAACACATTAGTAAAATAGAAATAGCTTATTTTAACTTTAATGTTCTAGGAGTTCTATATCAATGATGGTACCAAAGGCAGTTATTATCTAAAGTAGCAGAGAAATTCCTGGAGTATGAGGAAAAAATAATCTAGCATTTTTTTTTATATAGAAATAAAACAAACTAACTCCTTTTTAAAACTTGATTTTTTAGGACTATAATCATGAAAAAGAAAAAAGAAAATTTACTATGGAAAAAGAATATATTAATGTTATTGAATATATGGATGTCAGAATTTTTAAAAAAAATGATAGGAATGGTAGTGTTATTATAGAAACATCTGTGTTTAGAAAAAAAAAACATTTTTTGGATTATCAAATAATTGGTTTTCAGATATTGATAATCATAGTAAAATTAATATTGTTAATAATAAAATTATTAGTGCAATTAAGTTATGTTCAAATAGTAATTTGTTTGAGAATGAGGTTGATATTATTAGGAATGAATGTTTTATGAATGATTATCCTAGGGGTGTAGTTGAAAATTTGTTTTCTAATAAAAATATAAATAAAATAAGGAATAGAATGGGATTAGATAGGAATAGGAATAGAGAAAAGATTATTTATGTTGGTTTTAATATATCTAAAGATTTATTTATTAAAGTTAAGAAATTAGTTAAAATGATTAATAGGAAATATAATGTTTCAATTTGTCCAGTTTATAAAAAGAAAGCAAATTTAAAATTTTTAATTAATAATAATGGGGATTATAATAGGTTAGACATTATGAATTCAGTTTATTTGATAAAATGTTTGAATTGTTTTAGAAAGAATGTAGAAATGACATATATTGGGACTAGTAAAAATAAATTAAAAACTAGATTAAAACAGCATTTAGGTGATAAAAATTCTGCTATTTACATTCATAAGAATAAATTTAAGCATGGGGATTTTGAAATAAAACCTTTGGAATGCATTAAGTCATATAATGAAAGGATAATAAAAGAGGGTGTATACATAAATGAAATAAAACCAGAATTAAATAGGATGTTAATAGAAAAAGATAAAAGAAAATAATGGGTTTTTAATTAAAAGTTTTTATATGATATAATATATATATAGATTTTTGAAAAGAAATTAGTTGTGTTTAAGTTGTGATTGTAATAGGAAAGGGGAGTGAGATAAGATAATATAAAAAAAGAGAAAATTTTGGTTATGAATATATTTTGTAATTTTTAATTAATTTAATTTGGAATATGTGATATTTATTGTATATATATTTTATTTTAGTGTATCTTGAAAAAGACTATAAAAAATAGTCGAAAAGTTGGATTTCTTTTTCATGATTATAGTCATAAAAAATCAAGTTTTAAAAAGGAGTTAGTTTGTTTTATTTCTATATTAGATATATATGAACTATTTTGAAAAGAACTGTGTGCTGGATATATTAAATTATTTTATTCATATTTTTTAAATAATTTTGAAAGATTTAGCATGTTTCTGTCATCTTGGTTAATGAGTGAAAAAGGGTTTCAAGCTAAAAAAAAAAAAAAAGTAGATGGCGCATGTCATCAAAGCATGACTTCAATAAATTTTTCTAACCTAAAATCAGAAAGTTAATATGTACAGATGCTAGTTAGAATATTTTTAAACTGCAATCAAGCTGATATTGAAAGTCACTTAAATATTTTATGGAAGTAATTAATGACTGTACTAACATTACAGGCATTATTATATATCAACTTGGAAGAAATTATCCAGAATAGTTTATTTGAAAATCATAGATTAGGATGTGGGTTAAAATGTAGAAATTTGAGTTTAACATATGCATAATGGAAAAACCCAAAGAATAAATCAATTAATAATAATCCACATCTACCAACAAAAGTGGATGACATATGTAATGAAGAAAATAACTAGAAAGCTATGTAAACAATCTTAGATAGCAATAGTGGTGGAAAATCTTATGTACAATTATAATTACTCCAGAGAATCTTCATGTCTAGAGGATGTAATAGTTTTATTAAGTGAATAGATGGTAATAAGATACAATTGCTGAAATAAATATATACATAAGATTAAAACTGAATCAATAGATAAATGTATTTTATTCAGTTTTTAAGTGAAATTTTAAACTTTATTACCATTGCAGTTCTTTAAACTGGATGAATATAATCTTATATTTAAATATGTGGTCATGATTAAATTGCAAAGATCATAGATGTGCTTTCTTATCTTCAGAATTGACTAAAGTACTGCCAAGATGAGAGTTCATAAAATACTTTAGTTCAAATTTTCTGCGACAAGTGAACGCAGTGAACATTTTTTGTCACAGTATTGGGATTATGCCCAATAAAGTCTCATTAGTACACTTTGAATAAAACCTTTTTTAGAGTATCAGTTTTTTCTGTTTTAAACAGTTTCGTATCAACTTCTTGGGAATCTTTATTTTCTTACAGTTAAAATTCTACATAATTTTACTGGTTGATTTTATTATAAAATTGATTTTTTTTAATTGAACCAAAAAATAAAATGTTTTAAAAGATAACGTTCAAAATAATCAAAAAATAAACTAACTATTCCAAATTCAACTATTTGATTTTTTAATTATTATTAATAGTTTTTAATATACGAAATTAACTTACCCTTAGCCATTAGAGGAAGTACATAAGAAAAATATTTTTCATGACTGGAATAAGTGTTTCGACGATCATTTTTAGATTCAACCCACTTAACTTCTCCAATTCCCAAAATGCAAATATGTATATCTAAATAATAAATTCATCTATATAAACATTCACACTTAGATATAAATAAATAATTGCTTGCATAAGATAGACATTTACATGTTTTTTGTTATCTAGAATATCAGACTTCTTTTTTGGGGTGTAACAAAGTTACAGATTCATTTGAAACTTTCTCAATAATGCAAAAGTAACAAACATCACATAATCTCCACTTCTTATGCTTACTCATAGCTGTTATTAAAACAGACAAAACTCTCCATACAGTAGTGTTACTCAGTGCAAGCCAATCAGTGGATGCCAGAAGGCTTGTGCATAAAATCCCATATAGTGCATACTCATTCAATATTCCCAAACTAGTTACTGGCTTGTGGCCTTAGTCAGTGAGGAGTCTTGGATCTGAGAGCATTGCACCTAGATCTTAGGATCTAATGCAACCCTCTGGCAGCTCTTTTTATCCCTATTTAATTACAAAATTGAGAGACTAAAATTGATGGGGACTTTATGCACACACCTTCTGGCATTCATTGATTACTCTGGCTTCCACTGAGTGGCATTAATGTATGGAGAGTTTTGCCTGTTATAATAAGAGTTATGAGCAAGCATAAGAAGTGATAATCATGTGATGTTTGTTGGTTTAATACCAATCCTGCCTAATAGGATAGTGGTGGCAATAATTATTAAAGAATCAAAGACACTAAAAGGTATGGGTACTGAACTGAGTTCAAATGTATATGATTATATAAGCTAGTAAGCTTGGATTGAAAATATTGATTTTATTCTCATAGTTTTGTAGCTAAGTAGAGATAAAAGGTGGCTGCTGGAGTATTGCATTACATTCTATGATCTAGGTGCAGTGCTCTTAGATCCAAGGCTTCTCACTGACAAAAGCCACAAGCCAGAAACTAGTCTGGGGATATTGGATGAATAGGCACTAGATGGGGATTTTATTCACAAGCCTTCTGGCATCCATGAGTGCCACTACTATATGGAGAGTTTTGCCTGTTTTAATGTAGAAGCAATAAAGTACATGTATATTACCGACATTAAGCAGAAACAAAATGCATAAATATATATATATATGTGTAAATTCATAGAAATCAATCAACACTTAGACAATATCAATAACAATTTGTTGTCAAGGCAACCTCTCTTTAACAATAAAATGGGATTCCATCTTTATTGTTATTGTTAAAAGGATGTTGCTGTGATAACAAATTCAGATTGTTATTGATATTGTTTGAGTGTTGACTGATTTTTATGAATTTATTTATAAATCTATCTAGCTTTGAGCATTATTTTATATATATATTTGTGAACTCATGCTTGGGTGTAGATTAACAATTAAGCGTATTCTGTTACATGATTGTTAAACATCATCCAAAGTAAAATAATAGATAAGTTCTGCAACACTATAAATATATTTTTTCTAAATATAGTTGCATTAGGCCATTTTTATGAGTTTCAGTCAACAGAAAAAAACCCAAAAAAATAACATTCTGATTGCAAGTGATATCTTTTAAATACTAGAAAATAATGAATAGTGTTTTAAAGTCTACATAATTATAATTTCAAGATGGATATAAACTTTTTTGACATAAATTTCAATATTAATATATGTGATTAAACCATGTGGTAATTAAGGATTAAAATTATTGTATACATCATTAGACTTTCCATTCAAAAAGTATTATTGCATGTACAAGCTAATTTCAGAATGGTCAAAGAACAACAAACATCATTGTTGATATGGATTGTATAATTAAAAAGTTTGGCAATGCAACAATTAGAGTAGCCCACATTGAGGAGCAGCATGGATCTAATGTTTCAATGCTGAACTTGAACTTCTTCTTTAACAGCTCAAAAATATTAATTTCAGAAAAACATCAATGTAATTTCAGTATTCAATTGGATGAAAATTGTTTGTAGCTCAATGATACTATTATTATAGCTAGTATAGGAAGATGATTAATATCATGAAAGGCTCATAACTATTGGGCCTTATGCTAATTTAAGTTATTATAGACAGTAAAAAAAGAGAGAGATGGAAGACTTTGTATTCAAAATAGTACATAAATTTTGATAAACTGACATTTAATCTTACAAAAAAACAAGAGATATTTTTGGTCACATGCCATTTCTTTTCTTAAAGTTAACTCTCATATCTGAAGGTCATTTATTCAACATCTGTAAACCCCACTAATAGCCTAAATACAGCATCTGATTTATATACATATATTTTAGTGATCTAAAGAAATGCACCCATCACCGTTTATTTATTTATATGCTAATCATTTGTCTAGCATAGTCAAATTTATTAAACTGTGTGAAACACACACTGATGGTAAGATATACATTTAAAATTTGATATTTATTTAAATATTAAATACCATGTAAATATGTTATCTACTAATGTTATTTATTTACATCCTCTTTAGAAATTTATGGAATCTATGGTCTTTTATATGGCAACATTTGATGAAAAATCTATTAACCTCTTGCCAAGATAAGCGTTTCTATCAATCAAACCTGATTTCACCAACCACTTAAGAGCCCAATTGAGCATACTTCTCTGAGGATAGTTAATTTTTCATCAAACCTTTGTATACATAAAATTATAATTTTCATAAGTCTTTATTATAACAGAGATCAGGTTTAAACTCTGTTCCATGATAAAAGTAAATTTAGATAACCAGAAATATGTAGATATATTTTGATGTACATATTTGAATGAATGAATTAACCAAAGCAGTCTTAAGGTGGGTTTTGTGCTCATTTTGTTTGATGGAGTATTATGTGTATATATTTAAAAATATTATGTATAAAAGAATTTTCTAGAAAAATATTTAAAGTACATACTTTTTATTGTATTTAATTTTTTTTTAACAAGAAAGAAAAAATAATATAGAATGAACAGCTTTTTGTTCTCGTCCATGGAATGCTTTTAATGATAAAAGGAAAATTATAAAATAATATTAATAAAAAATAATATTTAAAAAGATTTTTTAATAAAAAATTAAAAAAAGTAAAAATAAAATAGTTTTAAAAAGTAAATTTAAAAAAAAAAACGGTGTATTGGATATATTTTGTATAATTTGTATATTTTTTTATATATGTGTAATTTATATGTAAGTTGAGTATACATATGGATGTGTATTTATAAATGTATATGTGGATTTGTATGTATATATATGTCTATGG